>QNGE01006580.1:0-30316 GCA_008508345.1 Paragonimus westermani
AGAACTGAAAGTCTGTTTTGAAGCACCTTCCTGGTAAGAAGATGTTAACAATCACCATCCACCGAGGCAGTTAAAGGCGAGTAACCGTACGCTTTGGTTTACACAACGGACCAGCCGTCACAGGAATGCAAAAGCTCCCATTTGCGGGATCTAGGACGTAACAGGATTTCGTTGCGGCGCTTTGAACGACGTCTTCCAGACCACGAACTTAGAACGTTCTTCCTTTAATGATGCGATGNTGCGATGACAGTGGGAAAAGAACGTGCGATTAACAGCTGACCAGGTTAATTTACATTGAGGTATTTTAAACTAAGTTCGTCATGCACTTGTAAACACTAGGACGTTTTCAATCTACAAAAGTCAACATGTAACCTGTTACATCATAGAGTGCATGCGCCTTTTGTAAATACTATAATCAGCGCGGGATAAGTAGCACCACGCCTCCCAGACCTGAACAAGACTCGAGGCAACATGGGAGAAGCAAACCTGCGACATCGTGACCGGTAGTTGTTACAANCAGATAGCATGGCGACTTTTGCATATTCGGTTATATGGAGGCTATCGGGTTGCGGACGTCCAGATGATACGAATGGAGACAGCCCAACTTCAAAACCAACGATTGACAACAGCACTGATAGTGGTCACCGTGTTACCTAACCCGAAAAATCTGAAGAGCGAACGGTTTCCCCGCTACAAGTTAGTCACCTTTGATGCTTTTTGTCCATCATCCCTATGTTTTTTACCTACTTGTCATCATTTTTAGACAGTGCCAAAATTTACTGTTTATGGACAACGATAACGGACGCGCGCTACGTCTACGGTTAACTGTCCAGAGCACACCTGCCAAACGATATGTTCGTGTGTGACATAGGCAAAAAAACACGCCAATACACTCTCCCGCTCTGCAAGTCCGTCTCTTCTGGTTTCGTACACTGGTGACATCGGTTAGTTGGACGTCAAGGAAGCCCGGGTAGCAACTGGTTAGAGGCAGAGATCATAGAGAAAGGTGAAAAATAGTTAAAAGCGTCAATCGTGGGTTGAAACAATCGACGGTCATGGAGTAAAAACGTGGCGTGTGCAATTGAAAACAAAAATTATCATTTACGGCGAGGAAACCCATGGTATAGGCGAAGATTGTGCAAACGATGGGCAGTCGACCATAAATTAACGAAACATTATGTATCAACCACGGTGCATGTTGTATATACATTTGTATATATATGCATTTGTATATACATATATACACACACAAATAAGTATGTATATAGATTAACAGCTTCCCCGAAAATATACATTATACGTCATTCCCACACGTTCGACTATTTCCTATCGTCTCCACCAGTATGACTAGTCCACTTATATGCATCCATCCTCAGCCATTTATGTTTCTTTCGCAATAAACCGCAATTGTTGGACTGTAGCTATTTGTATATACATATATACACACACACATTTGTATGTATATAGATTAAAGGCTTCTCCGAAACTAGGAAGCTGTTCAACATCGGTAACTGGTTTCCAGACAGAACGGTTCACTGCACTCAACCTTCTCGTAAGCGGCTATAGTTCGCGACAACTTTGGTCACCTAATGGTATGCTTGATTTCACCGTGTTCACACAATTTAATTCACACCCAGTAGACGTTGAGATGCATTTTACTGACCAATGATCTTCTGATTGATGAGGTTTCGCTTTCTTTCTACGGGGTGATTTGAGGCGTGAGAAGAAAATCTGTCTGCACGAATAAGAATTGTTGTCAAATGACGATAAATATGGAAGTCGAAGTTGGGTTAGCTAGCCAACTGATCGCAATATATAAACGTATGGTCGTGAACAAATAGGCTCAAATCGGCTCGTGATATCACTTCCGTAGCTGTCGGAAATGGACTAGCGACGCCTAATTGTGCCATCTGCACAACGAGCGAAGAGCGTACGGCGTGTCCTATTGTAAACCGTGGGAGAGAACTTCACAATAGATGGATTGATCAGAGTTGTCATGCGGGACGCGCCTGCAATCACTTGAGTATTGTCAAGGTCTGCTCCGACATCGATATCTGCGTCCAGACGCGTGGTAAAGATCACGGTGTTGTGTAGACCGAGAGTGGTATGACAGGGTAGCATCAAATCGGTTGGAACCACCACGCTGAACACACAATGGCATGTCAAGAGCATTCAATCGTGGGATTGAGGAAGACTATTTGTGGTGAATTATGTATTACACAAAAATGGACAATAACACGTTCGTTCCCGAATCGATGGAAACCAATGCAGTTCATTAGCGAATGATTGCAGACGTGGTCAATCGATCGATTCCACAGGTTCCATCTCCTCGGTAGATGCGGAAGTATCCCTGATTGAAGTGAAAAGCAATGAGTTAACAACAATTCAATGAGTTCCACCACAAACTGATCGTCATCTATGATTTCACTGTGTCTCGATGCTTGTCAGTTGCAGAATGTGAAGGATCAACTGTGCTGTCTAGTGCACTTGATCATGGATTGCGTAACCTGAGTCTACACNGAGATGCCTGTGACATTCTCAGATTGTAGCAAATTCATGACGACAACAAAGGAAACAGACAAAATGAAGCCAGTCGTAAATCAAATCACCGTTTTCCTAAAACTACTAAAGCAGCATAATCGTTTCAAGCAAATTCAGTTTGTGCAAATGAAATCAGCTGCATCCATCATCTTAAGTTACTACAGTCTCGCGAAGATTCATGAAAATTAGTTATCTACTTGAACCCATACTTGGTACATACGCCATACCATATAACGCAACCCCTCAATGGTTAACACAAGTACTGGGGCATGAATGGTGGAAATTATACGCACATTGCCTTTGTGACGCTTTCTAGTCTGTGGATTCTCCAATAATTATCAATGATAAACACCGGCAAATGAGCTCCCTCGATGCTGCTTCGACACTGACAAATTTTCTTCCAATGAGGACAAACTACTGTTGTGTGTGGTAAGCTACAGCAACCAAGAACCACATTCGTTTTGCGAAAATCAGCTTTGAAATGTATATTAATCCTCTAAGTGTTTATCTCATGTTCAACGGTTGCATCACCAGTCGGATGGGATAGCAACGCGAATGTGTCCTTCATTATATTTTGTGTCATACTTCACCGAGATATTTCGTCCAACGTCAATTTTGGCTGGTCAGACATAGATTCGTTTGTAAAAAATACACTAAATCTACCACCTTTTCATCAATCATGTAAAAGTTAGAAGGTTAGGAAAGGCAACTGTTGGCCTAAATCAAACTGATAAACAGAGTTAATTTTAGGCAGTTAGTTCCAACAGCCCATGAGATTAATTTGTAAACTCTGAGTATCGTAACAAATGCGTCCAGTATGAACTCGCGTATCTTTCCAAAATTAGTTTGTCTCTGGACTTCCCGGAGTGACCTGATATAAAGTAGCAGTTAATTTACTGATAATTCTATTCTATCCTGAGAAAAAGTTTTCTATGAAACGTTGTTTACACTATCTACACTAGTTTGTTGCTCGTTTTGAGACAGAAAAACCCATTCGAAATATACAAAAATATTTTGATTTCAGGAAATTAGAGTGAATAGTAGGAAAAGTACAGTGAAAATGTGAAAGTACGATCTTTAGATGTGCTGTTTCAACACAGCAAATGCTTTTGGTCCTGAGGACTCGATGTTTTGTTGATTTGAATATATACGCGCAATACAAATTTGAAACGAATCTAACCTAAAGCAAGGTCCAGGGTTAGGTCTCCATCTTTAGGTGCAAAAACTGACGCTTGACTCGTCGCCAAATAAGACGTTGCTTATGTATCTCTTCCTGATTAATGGGTGTGTGGAGACTGAGATTAGTCGGCTAATGGATATTACGTGTAAATCTGTGGTGCCCTGTTTTATAATCGTTAGCGGCACAGGGCACCAGAGGAATCAGCTTATTCCACACTTCAGTTCACTTACCTTGTGCACGATTACATCGTTTACTGATGAGTAGTCGGGGGTTTGGTTTATCTTCAAGTTGACCGTCACTCACAGTTGATCGCAGTCTTCACTCTCATTAGAGCTCGTCAGTAGTGCACATCATTGCCACAACCAGGATTTGAACTCCGGCCATTCCAATCGCGAGGCAACCGTGTTGACCACTGCGCCATTGACCTCACATTAGGCACGACCGAATTATCAAATGTGAACGCTCAATCACTCTCGCTTTTGAGCGATGATCAGGTTGCTCACAAGCGAGAGCGATTGAGCGCTCACATTTGATAATTCGGTCGTGCCTAATGTGAGGTTAATGCCGCAGTGGTCAACACGATTACATCGTTCTTAAGAAACTTAGTCACACATTCGCACCGAAAGAATGAAGTAGCTATCCGGGCTACCTCAACCTGCTCCCGTCAGTTCCAATGCTTTTGTTGAAAAATTCAGATAGAACTTATCCCTACATTATTTTTTATGAGTATTTCCAGCGGCAACACCCAAGACCTGTAAGGGTGGAAAACAGCATAGGTAAGCACGACCCAGTACAGTATATAGAACAAAGACTGCAGCAGGAACACTTGATAAATGACTGTGTTTGGGAACTGAAATAGTTAGTTAGTTGATAGTTCCTGTGCAGTCGGCATGCGTACCTGGTGCAGAACTGCTGTTGAATAACCATGTCACAAATTGTTTTATCAGTACTTAGTACAAAAGTGATTACATGAGTGTAGTAAGCGCAGCTACGTCTGATTAGATAAACATGACCCGCTTACCTGACTAATCTACAATTCATAAATAGTTAACCCAAGTGGAAAAATCGCCTTTGACCTTTCATTTTTCCGAAAAATCAGGCTATTCAGCAAAGTTGAGAGGAGCGCTAACCAAAGCTACGAGGAAGTAGCAACGGATTTTGTAAACAACACAGTTAACGAGACGACTTCGTTTGGTGGGTCTACATGACTGTCGAAATGATCCGCACTAGAAAAAGTCCAGTTTAGATGAGAAGATTGGATTGCTGGTTTAGAGTTAAATATAAAAATAGATCATTTGTACACACGTGATGAACTGCGTTGGTGAGTCATTTGTTACCAATGGAGAGAAAACAAGGTGATAATATAAATATCTGCATTACATTCTCCACGACAGACTCCTTTACAATCAGACCTTTTGAAAAATTTCGCACACTTTTCAGACCCTGTATGATGTCAATTGTTTTAGCAGTCTAGGTTGACTGCCTAGTCATATTCGTTTCATTCGGTCGTACCGCCAGGTCACCCACCCGCGCCGTGAAACTTGCCCCTACACTAGCACCAGTAGCGATGACGCATGCAGCCGACATGTCCACCCAGTGTGACCTATGTGCAGCTTGTCGACAAACGGTGAGTCCAAAAGTGCTTTCAGTCATGTGTCGTTTATGTAAACTGTGTGCATGCTGCTTGTGATGCGACCTTAACCCAGGCCAGTATTGAATTGCTGAATAGCGATAGCCACCCTGCAGTCTGTTATCACTGTGTAAAGTGTAGATCAGCTGATTCAGGAAGCAGTAGAAGCAGGTTGGAGGACAGAATGGGGTTTTTGGAAGCAAAGTTGAGTAAACTTCAGGAGCAGGTTCACCCATTGATTCATGAATTGGCCATTAAACCAAGCTGTGCCACGAATGCGGAGATATCAACAACAAACCTCCAATATCATATGATGAACTCATAATCTGATAACAATCCTTCAACGTCCCAAGAAGATAAAGCTAAGTCAGTTTATGGTTCACCCATCGAAGCCACCCAGAACAGACATAAACATGTAAGAGAGTCACTTGCGAATAAGTTTGTCACGAAGTCGCATTACGAACTCAGTGTAATCTGTACCAACATCAAAGAACCGAGTGAATCATTATTGCAAAATAGGCATAAATACGATATGGAAGAGTGGTTGAAGTTGTGTAAACGAATGCAGTTGAAACCTGTTGAACCAGTATCACTGACACGATTAAGCCGATCACCGAATTCATTACATAAAGACAAACCAAGACTCCTCAAAGTTACTGTTAGGACTGAGAAAGACTTGGAGCGTATATTGCTGTCAGCATTTCTACTCCAGAAAGGGTCTGAAAATAGTGAAAGGATTTTCGCTGATGTACCTTGGTGGGAAAGGTCTCGCAAACCTGGGATACAAGCTAGCATTAATGGTGCTGAAGGTCGAAGCCTAATTATTCTAGGTGTCCCGGAGACTGATGAAACAACCGATAAAAAGGTGAGAAACAAACACGATTTTCTTCAATGGAAATTCCTTAGCGATACACTTAAAACGGACGATGTGGCTGTGGTTGACACGTTCCGGATCCCCAAATCACCAAAGTATATGGGGAGTGGTCCTAAACCGCTAAAGCTCACTCTACTCCGAAGTGAAATGCTCGACATAGTGAAAACGCAGTGGCAACGTTATCGAAACTTGCTTCCTAGAGAGCTAAGGATAAGTTCATCTACACGTTTCAAAGGACCGGCAGATGCTGACGAAGTCAATGCAAAAGAACCGGTAGAACAGTGTGAAAGAACAGTTCCAGCAAAAAACGATCAACCGCCGACTCTTCCGGAGTCGGCATCGTTGTAAACACTCCATCCGCACGTCCCCACTTGCATTGCCCTTCATTGTTATCAAAGACAACGATCAAATGTCTCTACACGAACGCGCAATGCTTGACTAATAAGTTAGCCGAATTAGTCGAACTATGTAGAAAACACTTACCACATTTGATTGCCGTAACCGAGACCTGGTTCCAACCACATATATCTGACAATGAACTCGAAATCAGAGGGATGTCTCTCCTTCGTCGTGATCGCATAGTCAGAGGAGGGGGAGTGGCAATTTACTATAACCAACAACTTTTGTGCCGGGAGGTCACTGATGGTGACCTGATGCTGCAAGATACTCTATGGTGCTCAGTAAAAATGGTATCAGGAGCAGACTGCATAGTGGGCGTGATTTATCGACCACCGTCAGCACAGGAATCATACAATTCTAGCTTGCTGGAGAAAATTCGCCTGGTGTCTTCTAGATATCGGACCAGAGTGCTAATTATGGGTGACTTCAATCTACCAAACTTACTGAAAAGTCAGATACACCCAGTAAACTCCCTTGACAGTAACTTCCAAGAACTGATGCACGATCTACCCCTTTATAACCATGTCTCGAACAACACTCGTTTTAGAGGAACAGATACGCCCTCCATCTTGGATCTCGTACTAACAGGTGAAGAAAATGTGGTTGAAGACATGATCTACGAAACTCCACTGGGATTAAGCGACCATCTGGTACTTGTTTTCGATTATGTGTGCAACGCGGAAAGGTCGAGCGACGCACACAAAACGATAAGAAAGGTAGATTTCGTAAAACTATCAAATGCCCTTCATAACATTACAGACTGGAGTCCGGAAAGTAGCGACGTGCATCAGCATTGGTCTAGACTGATAGGGAGACTTCGGAATGAAATAGAATTGCATTCATACTATGTCCCGAAGAAACCAAGAAAAGGTTTTCAATTCCAAGTAAGGAGCCGAACACGGAAATGGATAGCGGTACGAAATGCTGCATGGGGAGACCATCAACGGCACGTCACACCAGAATCTTGGGAAAAATATCGACTACTAAGAAATAAAGTCACCAAACTCGTCAAAGAAGATAAACAGGAACACCAAACACAAATAATAAGGAAAATGGAACAAAACCCAAAGCTCCTTTACCAAATTGTTAACAATCAGTCAAAAGTAAAACCTGGAGTTTCACCGTTACAAACTTCTGAAGGTACAACTGCCACTGCATCCGCAGCTGCTGAAGAACTGGCAAACTTTTATTCCACAGTCTTTTGTCCCAAAGAATGTGTAACTCTTAGTCTGCATCCGCTTCTTTCACCCACCGACACACTTCAAGACATGACTGTGAACGCGGAGAGTGTACTTCTCATACTCCTCGGTTTGAATACGAAAAAATCCCCTGGAGCTGACGAAATAACGCCGCTCATTCTTAAGCAATGTGCTCGCTCCTTGTATACATCTCTCACAGATCTGTTTAATCTGTCACTAAACTGCAGTATGGTCCCCATGGACTGGAAGTGTGGCACAATCACTCCAATTTTCAAAGGAGGGGATCGCTCAGATGTGTCCAACTACAGACCTGTTACACTATTACCAGTGATCTCCAAAGTGCTTGAACGACTAGTGGCGAATAAGCTTACCAAACATCTTGAAGGAAATAACATACTCTCTATTGCACAACATGGTTTCAGAAAGAGTCACTCCTGCCTCTCTAACCTCCTCCTAACTCTCGATGACTGGACGCTGGCTATAGACAACGGCAATCCCATCCATGCTTGCTACCTGGATATGTCCAAAGCCTTCGACCGTGTTAACCATAGCATACTTTTACAGAAGCTAAAACAACACGGTGTCACGGGTAAACTATTGGCTTGGTTAGAGAACTACCTGATGGACCGTGTTATTCAAGTCAGAGTCGACGGTGCTTTATCGAAGCCAGTTGCGGTCACAAGTGGAGTACCTCAAGGATCGGTTCTTGGGCCAACCCTCTTTCTAATCTACGCTAACGACATACCAAACCTTGTTCGATGTAAAATTATCTTATTTGCAGATGATATCAAGTTATGGGCGAGTATACACACCTCCGAAGACTGTGTACTTTTGCAGGAGGACCTCAACGCACTATATGATTGGTCATTGAGAAACAAATTACCCTTCAATTTTCAAAAATGCAAAATGCTCAACATAGGAAAATGTGTTGAATTCACCTACACACTGGGTCCGCATCGTCTTGCATGGACTACTGACGAAAAGGACTTGGGTGTTTGGATTAGTAGCAGCTTGAAGACCTCATTACAGTGTACTGCTGTCTACAAGCGGACTTCAAAAATCCTGGCACTGTTGAAACGGATCTTCGGTAGATTCACAAGACAGACGCTGCCCAGTATACTCAACACGTATATCAGACCAACGATGGAATATGCTGTCCAAGTCTGGTCACCATGGCTTCAAAAGGATATAGTTCTGCTACAGCGAATATACCACCGAGCTACCAAGTTGGTGACTGGACTCCAGAGTAAACCATATGAGGAGAGGATTGAAAGTCTTAAGTTGTTTGACTTCTGCTATCGCCGCATCAGAGGCGATTTGATCCTTACATACAACATATTACACACACCGAACCACCCGCTCCAAAAACTGTTTGTCCGGCGAGAACCGCGAATTAGCAGGACTCACGATTATTTGCTAGCAGTACCGCACTCGCGAGGGAACAGCCGGAGATATTTCTTTGCAGTCCGCGTGTGTTTCGCCTGGAATTCTCTACCCCAAAATGTCGCTCACTCACCCAACTTAAATATTTTCAAAACTAATCTAGACTCATTTTTATCTACACAACCAAAAATCGAACCCCCACACAGTGCTTAACTCCTGTATAAAAAACTCACAGATGCATTTTTGTTTTTCATTGTACGCACATTACATACTTCCATCTTGTGGTAATTGTAAAGCTGATTGCTTCTTATACCATTAAAACCTTGAATTACCTTGAATTACAACTGGGATGTTATTTTGTAACACACGTATTAAGGTGTTACACCAAGAATAATTTGGTCACCCTGGCCACATGCCCTAGTATCTATTGCCCGCTGGTGCTGTTCGGCCTAAGTGGAACACGTCGATGATTTTTTATAAAATTGTACTCAATATTTTTAAAACGTCTCGACTTAGAAACCGGCTTTTGTTTTGGGCTAGACCTTCTAAATGTTGATCACATGTTCAAGTGTTTGTTAGTTATACGCAGTCTTCAAGTGTCTTCTATCTAGTTTACAGTATCTACCAAATGTCGCGTTCTTCGTTACCTTTTTTTTATAACGCACAGCTGACTGCGCTTCAACGTTAATGTCGGTGTTTGACTACACGGCAACACCAAATAGAACGTTTTTTAACAACACACCATGTGAGATAGTGCATACTTCACTGATGGAAAAGTAAATGCAGTCTTTAACCAAGCATTCAGGGCAATTAATGAATTAGTAATAGCTGTCACATAGATCAGGACGTAACACCAGTGATACACCTAAAAATAATTAATAATTTTAGTCTTTTCCAACTTCATTTACGTAAGTTTTTCATCAAATATATTTCGCGCTTTTAAACGAAAGGCTAAGGGTATATATATTATCATTCTCATTCTGTTCTTTCCATGGGAAATACGTGGGTAGATAAATCTATGTTTCAGCCCTCGTCGACGCTGATCGTATCATGCCGATCTGCCCTCGCACACAAAATAGCAAGCAGCGGTCTGTTCCAGAGATTCAAACTTGTGTACAAGATAACAGTCAACATTCCAGCCAAGGGTTTTGCGACGGTTTTAAAGACCGAAATATCAGTAAAAAATAAGTTGGGACATATACATTCGGTATCAATAGGGCTTGAACCAGGTACGTCAAAAGTGCTGCTAGCTGCAAAATGAAACTTATGTAAAAGAATTATCTTAAAAGTGATCAATGCGATCAAGGCGCTTAAACTAGTATGACCTTCCATTTATTGAGACTGAGTTGAAGTTAAATCAACTGCGCTGTTACACAATTGCCGATATACTAGATACCTCCGCGTGCTGGCATGGGTACATCAAGAAATGTTGAATCTAACTTATCGGAACGAATTACGGAGAAACTCCCGTCGGATACTGGCAGATAAACCAGGTCAGTAAATGAACGAGACTTTATTTTCGGTCTTGCCCTCAGTCTTACAAATAAAAATGGTTATGTTAGCTCGTTAGATCAACGATCACTTGTATTATCTAACTTGAGATTTCTGCTCACGCAATTTAAGTGGCCGGCCAAAATGGTAACTTAATAATGGCATGTTTTTTTCATTCCACGCTAGAATTACGGTCATTAGATACACAGGTCAAGATAGATTATCACAGATATCTGAGCACAGAAAACTCTATCAATCACTGCTCAGGATATTTAAACTGTCTTTCTCCAAACCAACTATTTTATATATGTTAGAAGGACAATAGAGAAAGGCACGAGTGCGCTATGTGCTGAGTATGCCTGAAAAAAACAATGGAAAGTGTTAATAAAAGTGGGTGACTAATGGACCTTCAGTAACCAATGAAACATTCACAAGTGAGTCAGACAAGCTTGTGACAACTTGACTGTTGCTATTCTGATAACAGAAAGAGCAAAAAATGACGCTTTTTAATGAGAACGAAACAATAAAAAAGTGACCAGAGATTTTTCATTTTTAGTGACGTTTACGACAGTTCCCTTCAGTAAGAAGCACCGCACTGGGGCTTAACTTTTTAGAGTTTATCGGCGTTTCATCTATTCAGACAAAGAATTCCCTGAATGAAAATGAAATTATGAGTAGTTGTATTTAAAATCTGGTGGACACAAACACATTTTTGTTTCTCACGTGTTATTGTGACAAAAATGGAAGCATGCATAGTGATCGAACATAGCAACAAGAGATGAAAACAACACTTTAAAAATGGTAAATCAATGACACCCTGGAAGTAGTCGATAAGTGATGGAGCAAAACCTCACACGATGCAAATCAAAGTCCCGTCGATGATATCACGTGAACATTCAGCAGTAGATTTACAAAGTTTAATCTGGACTTCACAACTAATAAAAACTTCAGCCATAATGCAATTGTAAGTATAAGGCAAGACTACTTGGGAGTAATCGCAGTAACGTGAAAGAGATGACCACTTGTTTTTGCACAAAAACAGCAGGCTTTATCTGAATGGGGGGCTTCCACACCCTTAACATTTGTCAAATCGTGATGCGAATTTAGTTGAGACGTGATCTGGAAGATAGTGTTTAAGTTCCTATGTGGTCTGATATCTCACAGATTTCCAGATATAACTCTATGCGATGTCATGTAATATGATTAGTGAAGCGTTCCTATGTATTCACATTCAACTGGTCGATTTTTCAACTTTGTTTCATGGGATCCTCATTTCGACAGGTTTTGACACGAGCAGAACTCGGATGAATCGTTTCGTAATGAATAAAGGTCATCTGAGTTGTGTTTAACCATTCGAAAATTGTGAGATGTTCATATTTCTCGACCAGAGTTACTTCCTTGTCATCACAAATAAGACCAGTAAGAATGAATTTCACCTCACATAAAAAAAGACAGTGTAGTGCACAGTTCTACACAGTTCTACACTTCAAAAACCTGAGGCACGAAAATCGACTTTCAGCGAAACATATAGTAATATGTGTGAATGGGCGGAAGCTGTGAAAAGAGACCGTTCGTGATACGCAAATAAACGGGTAGAAGGGCATTGAGTGGCAATTCCTCAACCTATCAATGCCAAGTGAGCCGGAAGTCGTGTTTCAACATTCTGCACCTTATAATCCAACAGAGGCTTACGCAACGATTCTTCTTTTCTTGTTCATCCAACTGCTATCCTCAGACTTTCACATAGCTGGTATTTCAGCGAAAATAACACCACATATTGGGTGATTTATTCTTTACGGGTAAAGTTACATTCTGATCAGTGTTACTGCTCCACAAATATGTTATTTCTTACAAAGTAAAGTATTTTACTTGTGCTGTGTGAGTATTATGCCAAACCTCGAATTTTTTTTAGGTGGAAGTTGAGACTCACAATTCGGTGACGTTGTGAAAGTCTAAAAAAACAAATAACGTTTTACCATGAAGTCCAAAATTATGAAGTTGCCTGAAGTAAAAAAAGTCATTTCGGTGGAATTTTATGGGTAAGAATATTATAACCAAATTGTTGACAATGAAAACGAATTCGGAGCGAAATTATCGGTGACCTGCTCATAATGAACAGCGGCAAACAACTCGTCCAAACCCGCTCCGGTTCATTTGGAACCAAATGTAACAATCTCACAAAATTCTAACAGCGCTGTTTAAATCCGATGAAAATCTTCTTTGACTTGGCAGTTCCGGTGTGCAGGAATTTTTTCATTCGATAGCAAAATCGATAGACTTTTGTGCAAAATTTCCGGGTTGCCATTATGACGGCTCAAGATTATTATCTGAGGTCGGAAAACAAAGTGTTCCGCTGAGCAGTTCAAAATAAACGCCATCAGCAGAGGATTTTCATGGGCAAATAAAGGAGCACGTGTACACTGAATTCATTTTGCTCTTGTTCTCTTTTGACGTTAGTAGAAAATTGCTGCTTGCCCTTGAATTTGGTCAGGTGATACCCACAGTATTTTCATGCTTATCGATATTCAGGTGATAGATCACAGTCACCACAGAAAACACACCGAAACACTTCATATGTGTGGGGAGTATATCAAGCATACTCTATTTGGATTCAGACCTTCCCTAAGGAATGTGCTTCCATTAACTTAACCTTTGAAATCGAACTCTGGAATTATCTGGTGATGTACGAATTTGTATCACCGGTGTTTTCGAAGTATTGTGTGTAGTAGCTTTCTAATTGCAACGCCAGTATTCCATAAAATGAGTCTGTAAACACTGCTCTTCGGAATGCCACAAAAACGTGGATTCTCCCCGTGAATATTCAATTGCGTAAACCGCGGCACCCAGTGAATATCACTGGGTGTCACTTGGATCAATTTGTTTCCAATCATAAGTATATAGCTTATTCAGGGCCGCAAATACTTGAATAAAATTACAATGAGGGTGCTATCTCACCTTGATGATGAATTTTTCAGATACACAAAGTATCCAACAGAAAGGAGTTCAAAATGGAATAACCAAAACACGAATCCGTCAGCAGCCACCAGTCAACCGGAACTGAGCTCATAAAAGCAGTCGGATGCGGATGAAGGTGGGTACATGTCGAGCAATGTCAAGAAGGAAAGTTTTACTAGATAAGTAAACAGAGTTATGAAAAACAGAAAGCAACTATCGGGGGGGGGGTATGATACAAAAGTTTTCATGAAAATTTACTGCACACAGCAGGAACTAATAAAGTCAAATATAGGACCGGCATTTTACAAACCAACCAAACAAGCCTCAACGAATTCACTTCTCCGCATCATACCAAACAAAAATGACAAACGTATCAGACGAGCTCCCGCAGATTTAACAGTTACCTTATCACACACGTGTAGTTTTAAGTGAATGAATGCTAGTACAGTAGGGCAAATAAAAAAATAGCCAAAGATTAAGGATTGTTAGAGAATACCAGAACAATGTGTCCGTCGTAAAAATGCCAGGACGCGCTCATGGTTACATGTATCTGTATAATTTCATTTAGGTTGATATGTTTTCGAAACTATCACCTTTAGTAAAACGTATAGTCTGGTTTTGAGGTCAATATCCGGAAGGTGATCAAAAAGCTGTAAATGGAATGGGATTATTCGTATGGCTGTGAACGGAGAAAAGTGACTAATTTTCGGGAAAGCGTTTTGATTTTCAATGACGCGTTATCAAGTCACTGGAAATTCTAAGAGCCGAATTTACAGAATTTTTTCTCACATTCAAGTTTTCTCGAGAATAACTTAGAAGGGATGGTACATACTCTGTCGCCAATCGATTTCGTTAGAGCCAGTTCGTAAATTGATAAATTCTTACCATATCGATGATGCAGATAATGAACTCCACCTCTCTACAAAACACGCTTTTGAAGACAAAGTTGAAATATTTCACGTTTGCCTTTCCGTACTCGCAGTGAACCAATGAATTTGTTCAGTGAATTCGTGCATTCGATTTTTACGCCATGAATTGATTGTAGATTTCAGGCACCGAATCAGTTATTTCTCTTCAAAAAGGCTGCTGTCAAAAATGTTTCCCATGGGTGGTTAAGCCATTGAAAATTCAGATTTCGTTGTTGTTTGTGTGATAAAGCTACACACTAACGATTAGCTATTTCAACAGACAGTATCGCCTGCAGAAAACTTCACAGTGTCAAATCCGGCGAACCGTCACAAACGAATCTGCTGAGAGGTGACAAGCCAACTAGAAAGTGTTCAACCTCCAGGGATCGGGTATTTCAACAGGCCAGGCATCGTAAAAAAAAACGCATATTTTCTTGTCGAACGTGTCATTGCTGAGTGTCAAAACTATGAATGCACGAATGCGCATAAATTATTCTCATTTATTATATTATGTTAAGGAAAAACAAAAATTGTAGCTTACCACCTGTGCTTCACGCTACACAAAGTGCGGTTCCATTACGTATTATTATATCAAATTAGGACTCTGAGATAATCAATTTTTGGATTGTTGGGCAAGTTCAGTTACAACCGCAAGACGCTTCTTAGTGACTAAGTAAACCGTACACAATCTTTTCGAGGCACTGTTATTTGTCAACAGTTGAAATAATTACGGTAATTATACGTTGCATGCTAATCGCACTGATTGGGTCAAGGGAACCTGGTTTATAATTAATTCACAGAGAGTTTGGGTGAACTAATCTACCTAAAATTCAGAGTGCAATTTTTCCTCCGTAAACACATTTCCCACAAAACGCATCCTGGCCAATCTGTATAGAATCAGTAGACATATTTAGTCAACTCCTATGGCAGTTGTCAACACGAATTATCGTCAGCTGGTGACTATCGTTAATGGACAGCACCGACAAACAATAATTAAACAGTCGATGCGTCAGAAACGCTTATTTGAATCCGTTCTCACTAATAATGACATTTTCTGGAACATCCCTGAGGATTATTTTACTGTATAAGTCAATCAAGCCTTCGCAAAATCTTTTACGTAAAGAAACTGTTCCCACGTGAAATATTCTCTATAAGGGTTCACGATAGAATCGAAATGCACGATTATTTGATGATTTTGGTTATTGTGTAAATCGACAACTGAACTCCCTCTTGATTACACGACCAGAAATTCCGCTGTATCTCTGATGACAGAACACTCACTTGCCATCTGAATCTAGCCTGATCACCATCATCGTCATTTTCAACTTCAGGCCGTATCGGTGAGTACTATGGTCCGAGTCGCCGCTGGTATCGACAACGGTCCAAACAGTAAAGTAAGCCTTGATTCAGTACGAATGTACACCGGTGAAAACGAAACAAGAGAGAACAAACATCAACGAATGTGTTTCACAAAATAGAAGAGGCAACAATCTTGCTAGCACATGCTTGCCACTGACTGCGGCACACTACTGTGTCAGATGGTGTGTTTTAACCAGTATTGTGAATGGTCAAAAACTCACCAACCAAGTGAAACGCACTTGGCAGCTATTTTCAGTAGGAAGATCTAGGTTTTTTCAGCTTTTGACCACAGTAACTTCTGACTGTCTTATGGTATCTTCTGACCGTCAACGGCCACAATGATCATTGCGCGCTACGGCAGATCCTAGCCCTTTATTTCAACTACATTATTTGAAAACTTGCATAATTTCCGAATACAGACTGCCATTATGTTTACAAAATCTGCTTATATTATAGGTTAATTGGTGGTAACAGTGGTGATCGATAACTGGTAATCTGTATGTACCTTTCAGACGAATGAGCCAGGTCTTGATATAGTACAGCAAAATTGAGGGCATGTACGTACTGAACACTCTTGCGTTAGTCAACGAATCAATGTATTCGCGGTGTCATGAGCAAAAAACTTAACAAATGCACTATCTGCTTTTGTCCTCCCCATGGACAGCTCATCAGCGGTACTACAAACTGACAAAATGACATTGCCCAAGCAGGTGAAACAATCGACAGACCCTAGTGACAAGCTTGCAATAAGAAAGATGTCGTTATTGTCAAAGCAGTCCTGTTACTAAACTGCAAAATTTACAGCGGAACATGTAGGTCTTACACAGCAGACATGTCGTTTAGATGATTTAATATAAAGCACATTTTACTCTAAGGAAGACATCAGTGAAGAACTATCTTTTGCATATTTAACATCGGTCAGTCCACTGCCTGGCAGAAGCTTCAACCCGAGGACTCTGAAAGCACCTTCGAGAATATCAACCATAACCTGTAGAACGCCACTTGACGAGCTGGGCGCTCGCGATAACTACCCATTAGTTCGCACCCGGACAATGAATATATGAGGGTTTCAATTAAGTGACGTAATTCAGCAAGAATTCTAAGAGGGCATGTGGGGAAACCAGGTCAGCAGCAACCTCCATGTCCAAGAATACTAGGACCGTCAGCTAAGAAGGGGAGTGCCAATGCTCTGTTGTTTGTCACCACGCTAAAATACAGCCGAAAAACTGGAGACCTTACCGAAAGATTTCTGTGTTCCCTTATTCATTTCTCTCCGTGTGTCAGAAGCCGCCAAACCCTGAGACTTATTTGTATCAAGAATGTCAAAACAACAAGTCTACTACCTTCCTGTTTGTCACATTGTACCGAGAACCTTTTATTAAAATGGAAATTACTGTTGGTAAGCGTCAATCATGACGCAGCACTTCAGTCTCCCATACGGGAGACTGAAGTGGGATTGGTTCATATGACAGCCTCTCACTGCCTTCTTTGAAAAGTCCTGAAGAAGACAGGTCCGGATCTGGAGCTTTGTTACAGCTCAGTATTTTAAGTTCAAACGTTACCCGGGTTTTTCGCAAAAGAATGACGAGAATGTTACAAATAACTTACATTGCATAATCTTCAACTAGATGAGATGACCAAGGCCAGTCGGACTGTTCTCAAGTGGCTCAATCTAGCTGTCAATCCGTCTTGACAAGCCTTCAACTTGGGGGTGATTTTTTCACACACAATCTTACTAACATCTTGCCGATACCTGAAGCAACCACTCATCAAAGGGAAGAGCATCCACCTATTCTGTGGTGATAAATATTCTCATCTTTCTGGCTCGCTCGAAGAAGTAAGCTTTGTAGTTGTTGCGCAGACTCACGGTGGATGTTTTTTATGTGAAGTCAGAAAAGTTCAGTAGACGTTTGTTTACAGACCCTGATGAATCGACAACGACCTACTTCTGCCCCATCGGCAGTGCCGCTTCCTATTGGACATCATCACAAGCGTCTCACAGATCTGTAGAGATATTTGTCCTCTGTTCTATTAGGCCGCTCCATTGTTATGCCTCAGACCTGGATTGCTTTATCCTCAACTATTCTGTCGTTATCTAAAAAACAACAGAGGCAGGTCTGCTTTTCTGAGCATCAGCATCAATACGTGGAACTTCTGGACAATGCAATGTTCGATACTTCTGAGACCTGTTTAAGGTAAGTTATAGTGTACTCTTGAAGCTTAGTACTCATTTAATGTAATTGATTCTTTCGGTGGCCCGGTTCCTGAAGTTCCAAACATTTGATTGTTTCAATCACGATAAACAGTCGAAACTTGCTTCTAACATAGTGCTCTTCAATTACCTTTCGATAACGCTCGAGAAATATTATGACAATCCAGAGGTAGTGGAATCAGCAGCAGCGTACTTTCTGAGGAAGTCGATTCAAAAAGATTCAGACCTGAAGAATTTGATGGACTTCTTCTAGTAAGCTTCCCTAGAGAGTTCACTAAATAAAGGAATAGTGTGTCAGCACTGCCTCAACCTAGAAACAACGACTACTAAGTATTTCTTTCATTAATAAACTGTTACCTAGTTTGCGCAGTATATCGCATCTTGTAGTAAACCTAAAGTTCCAAGACATCTTGATTGATAAGGTTTAACAAAGCCTACGCCTTACATTTGGAGTTCCGAACATTTTCGCATCTAAACACGCATCTAGGCCCGATAGCACAAAATAAGCAGGAAAAAATCTCACTTCAGTGCACCTGCTCAAGATCGAGCGAGACACATACTCGATAAACTCTCCTCAGGAGTTAATGGATAAGTAACTACCCGTCATTACGAAGCGATTCTGGGTTGCTTGCAAAAAATCGTATATCACTAAAACAGGGCTAGTTTTTGATACTGTTGCTGTACATTTTCTTCCCCACAGGCCATTAAGGTTCCGATTCCGCAAAGGTGTATTTTTGGCGCACATTTTTCAGTGTTGATCCGAGCACATTTATAACTTTTCTTGATGGTTGAGCAGAATATTAATCAGTCGGTCGAGCACAATCTTAGTTACTCAGTGTCGAATCAAGTCGACGCTCCGGTGTTTAGTTATGATTATGTCCATCAAACAAATTTTTGTAATACATTAACACTCAATATGACGCTTGTGTTACTTTTGAATAAAGCGCGAGGAGTGTTTTGCTGTCGATATTTGTGCCATTTTACGCTATATGCTCGACTTTAATTGCTGTTCGAAGAATTCCAGTGGAACTTTTTACAGACAGGCCGTAAACAGTATTTTCCGAAAATTTGTGAACCATAAAAATCAATTACTCATCTGGTAAGACCAAAAACAAATTGAGTTTGGGCGGCTTATTGACAGAATTCACTACCCAGCTTTACCTTCATCATTGGTGTGTCAACCATGCCAAAAGGGAATTTGGCAGAAAACTCGTGTTTTTGAAACTGATGGCGACTATATTGGATCGAGGTTTTTGAGAGGAAACCATAGTGAGTTAATATCACAACGTTAACTAACAACCCGAAGTGAGAACATTTGTTAATGAAATATAATACAGAGTAGGGTCAATTAAATAATGTTTTTCCGGAGTGTTATGCAAGATTCACATAATAATTGCCTGGACAAACGATGAAATTTGGTTCTGTTTCCATGTTTTTGAGTAACGTGGATCTCATTTTACTATGATATATCACGCAAAGTTTGATGGTTGCATATTTTGTTAACCAGTAAGTAGTAAGAAATCACCCAGACGGCTATAAAGTGGTCTAACAGCATTACCGTTAGTGGTCAATCGAAGGATGTTTCATGCGGGGAAACAGTATCTCACTAGCTGTAACTTACTACATATAAATTGCAATTTTATTGTAAAAGGCGTGGTTTACAAAGCCTTGGCAGCTAATCCAAGATTTTGCACGTGTTTCTGTGTCAACCACTAGCCAGGAAGGTGAGCAGTAGTTCCCTCTACAATATTTACAGGACATACAACATACACCCAGACTGCAAGCCCAGGTTCATTCATGTTAGGATACGTCAAATAGTTACAGACGAGGGTAGACGTGGATAGGGAGCTCTTCGCTTTACGAATGGAAACCCTTCCTGTTCGACCGCATGCCCAATACTTCTTTCTATAAAAATAGTCACAAAACAGTTGTACACGTTTTGTAGCTGCTGAGTTCCGTCCAACTGAAAATTTTTTGAAATGTATGCTTTCCAACGGTTAGTACAGATATGAGATGGGTTTAATAGATCGAAACAGCCTTGTCTCACACGCACTCGGAACTAGGTCCAAAGTTGAATGAGAAACTTTGATATGGATTATGGCCTACTTTTTCCAAGGGTTAATTTTTCGTTATTTTGTGTGGGTGTCTCGTCGTTCATTCACACTTCAAGCATCCTTTCCACGTCAACAACTCAATGAACACGATGATACTTGACTCTGGTAGAGTGTATTGTGTATTTTGACAGAAGCCCAGAATAAGACAGCTCGCTTTGTTTGAGAATGGCAGAATTTGCAAATGTAGTGTTATGGAACTCAGCTGCCGAGAAGACCTGAAGCCAATAAAACTACATAAACTGATTCCAAACTCACCGTTTTATTCACTTAGCATTTAAGATGCAAAACTTTTTGAAGTTGTTGCGGACAGTATTTCTTGAATAACCTCAAGAGAGTCTATTACCGAAGGCTCCCTATTCTTGAGTTGAGTACAGATTGGATTTGACAACAACCGGACATCTATTGTTTATGTACAACCGTTCATAGACTTTGAAAAGCAAATCACGTCCGAGCAACGAAACTTGGCAAGAAGCAGTTGACTGCTTACCACAAATATCTAACATGTACTACAAAGTCAGCGGTATGGTATAAACAAATGTACAAAGTGTTGTAAACTTGTGTAGGCAAAAATAAATTCGATGAATCTGATTAGTGGTACTAATGTGAACAGACCAGGGAGGGTCTAGTGCACAGCTGGCGACGGTTCAACAGTCACGCATTGGTGGCCCCCGCTATATTCATTCCCAACAGGAAGTGTAAACTGAGTTTTCTTGGAAAGGATGAGTGTGTAAAATCGCACACCACTTCCATTCGTCAACTGCTGGTACCCCGAGTTTTCGGATACCAAAAGTTTAAGCCAGCGCTTGTCTGTGATATACTTTCAAACCAACACATTTTTGGTTAACATGCAATGAAACATCCAACTGATTGGTCTACGCACAGTCTTGATGTGAACTCCACTGTGATCTTTGAATGTTTTGGCTGGCCGAACTACCTGGAGACAACACACTAATTCCTTAGGACTGAGAACGGTTTAGCTATTCATGAAGCCTGCTTTGGAACTTTCCACTTGCACTAACACAGATAAACCTAAAAGCAGGAAGCAAATCGATTTTATTCTGAGAAATTGGAAATAAATTTCTTCGCAGAGCTGCGCAACTTGCATTGGGTTGATGTTTCCACATACTTGTGGGGTAGAGCGATGACGACAAAGTAGGAAGACTTGAAATTTCTCTAAACTGTTCAAATGTTGCGTATACCCACCAGAATGTATGTATCTCGTATTTGCATGCATATAGATGAGTGTTATTTCGCATGAATAAACGACAAAAAATCCTTCGCCTATGTAGTTATTAAAGTGAACATCATTATGGCTTGTGACACGACGATTAAACCATGTTCCCATTCACTTACCTTGAAGTGACACACTCTACATCAGATTGATAGTTTTTGCTGGTCGAGGTTAAAAGGTACGAGGTGTCGTGGACCAAATTCTTACACTTGTATCCAGTGTGAACTGTCAATCCAAGGTAAGTTATATTAACCTATATTAACGAGAATTAGGCAGTTAACAAGCAGCTTTCTTGTGTGTAGAAAACTGTCTGTTGAAAATGCGCCAAAACTGATCAGTTTTCACTAAAAACTGACAGAGTCTGGCTCCGTCGCCTCAAAATCTGGTGAGAGGCGTGTTAATTTTTCCTTTTAAATATGGCTAACGACAACTGAAAGAATTATGCACGGATCTGTTGGACAAAGTTGACTCAAAGAAAGAAATTATTTTGCGGATTTTGTAAGAAAGATGGCTGTCATGAGCTTACAATCACCTAGGTTTTTTTGAGAGTTTTTGACATATATTGAGAAGGCAAATAACCCCAAATCTGGACAGTTCTCGATGAAAAATTTCAGTTCTTTCTAAAAAAAGAAAATATCCATAGGTGGGCTACACAAGCAATAAGAAAAAATGCAGGGTTGCTCAAATTTTCAGAAATCACCAAAGACTTTATTCAGTTCGGGTAAAAACTCATGTGTTAATCCAACGTAGATCAATCGAAACTACGAAAGGTATTCAAGTTAACGAGTTACTTACGGCTGTTTAGCTGAAGGCAAGATGAAGGGAATTTTCTTTGAAATCTGTAGATCAACGGCATTTACAAAACAAAATGGATACTTTCTGACATTTATTTCCAAGCAGTGTTATGAAAGCTAATTGCAAATAGCTGCTGTAGTCCGGATTCACATGTTTCAATACACTGTCCCAGACAAAACTGACTGCAAATTTGACTACAAAACTGCTGAATATGTGATGCTAATTGAAAATTCAAGATAAAAACACCGAAGAATGTAGAAAACTTCGGAAGTAGTCGGCATACTTTACATTTATCACTGACCTGAGGTGTGCGATCTGAGAAGTAATCAGGAAGCCACCTGTATGACGCAGAACTTTCAAGGCAAAATCTCAGACGCTTCCTTGTGCCCGCGAGTTCATTTCTCGCAGAAGAAAATTCGCAATTGGTGTTTTCTTCTTCTGGCTGCCTGGTACAATTGGCGAGGCAACCACTTACGAACCTGAGTTTATCAGTGTTAAATAACGACCTCAAAGAACAAAGCTGGGATACACTTACTGTGTTTGCTTAGTACTTGTGAGGTAACAACCACCACAAATTTCCATGGGCACAGGTGAGATCGCATTACTTTGATATTTTCCACAAGTTACTTTCTGTTCTCACAACCACGCAGAAGATAGGTTTCAAGATTAGAAACCGTGTTGAAAGTGGCAGCGGGTTTTTTGAGATTACGTTGAACACTATGACTAGCATACTGATAACAATATTGTGTAAGTAAATAGGTGATGATCCACTGACGATAGTAGGATAAACTGGACAATGATGTGGTATCACGAGTTCGGCATACCGATAACTAGCTGAACTGAACGAAACGGTTTGGGAATCACTCTGAAAATGGTGGTAAACGCAGCTAGGTCAATAGGAGAGTTATCGGCTGACCAGGGTATCACGATTCTGCCTGCCACGAATGGCAGTCTTTTCCAAAATGTCATTATTAGTTCCTATGCACAACCGTCCAACTTCAATCTTAAGATATTCATATTTAAGCCAAGATTTCAAGATGTGAATGCTGTTAGGAGCTACCTGACGAGTCCCCCTATCAAACACACAGTCATAATATGTTACACAACGACCTGCACCCTTTCACCACTGATGCCCACAGTTCATTGAAACACGATGAGAGGAGTCTTGTCAATGACTCAACGACGGGCAAAGCACCCAAGTAGTGCAGGAATAAGTAATACAAATCTTTTTCTTCCACTCCTGTACCCAATGAACAACCGTTAACATATATAGCTGTTAGTCGGGTTCACGGAGGTGATCGTCATTGTTGTTCGAATATATTACTCGCAGGGTAACAAAAGTTGCCAGAACAAAACACTGAATGAAACCAAATTAGAGATTCCGTTACGTTTTCTCCTTATTTGCCAGATGTAGCTGTCACAAATTTTGAAGTCTGAGTTTACTTAGTAAATTGTGGCTTAAGCATTTTTATGCCTAAAGTAAAACAAATGTTCCGTTTTCCCTCAAAAGGCTGGCGATAAAGCAACACTACGAATAATTGACATGGCTGCTCGTGGTGTTGATGATGGTCTGTTGTAAACCTCAAAATTGTGATATATTAGTGTTCGATTGATTATGTGCGTGACTAGCAGGGTCTATTTAATTAGTCCTCTCACCATCCTCAGAAATTAAAAAAAACCGTGATATCCTACATATTTGGATCGCATCTTATCGGGACTTCAGTGAACATTAAATGTAACACCTGTTTTCCGAGGTTAATTAGGGCCCTTGCACTCCCCGGTTTTCCATTCGGTTATCACTCACTTCGCAAATGGTATAAAAAATCTCGCGTAAAATTACTTATCACTCAAAAGTTATTGTCTGCATTAGGCGATGTTAAAGTGTGTGATCCACTACATGGTCTACGCTGTGATTGTTTCTGATAAGTGAACCGGAACGGCTTTCCCCGATCAGTTCAAAGTACTTCATGTGGGCACCCACTGACTGTCACGTGGAATACACGACTACTTTTATGGTTTAGAGGGTAAACTGCATACTGTCTGAGAAAAATTGCCTAAAGGAGTTTGACACGCGGGATTGTCTACCGAAAAAATTAGGCGGCGTTTTAAAATTTCGTGCAACGTAATGCTCTGGTTAAAAATGCATACGGTGTTGCTACTGTACGAGCATAATTTACCTTCCAAGAATTCTGATGTCAAATTGTGGTCGGGGTGGTGTTATGCATAACTGATGGGCTCCGAGAGAAGTGAAACCAGAATAAAGTTCTTCCACTCAACAAGTTTGAATATTACTCAACTTTTGTTAAACGAAATCACTCACTACTCATCATAACCAGTTCGTTTCTGTCGCAATGCTCATAAAGTACTTACGATGTTTACGAGCATTTTATTCTATTGAGAGCGAAAAGCACTCGCAACACGTTATTTGGAGAAGAATGGTATCCATATAACTGACACGGTTTCCTTTAAAATTAGATATTTCTGGAAAGGAGCACAGATAATGAAATATTTTCTCGAGTATCAAACAATCGGCTTAATTGTTCCCTTCGGCATTCTATCCACAGGTGGCAGACTCACAGCTGTACTTACGAACATCGAGGAGTATTTTGAACCTTTTGAGAAAAGTTCTTCACTGACGGCTGATATGACTTCAGTCCAAATTGCGTTTTTTTAACCAACCATAAAACATCGTTATCTTTAACTCCCATCGTGTGATCGTCTAAAATCCAAGAAAGCTGATGCTGTCACATTTCTTCTTGCTGTGGGCATATCAAACAGTTATTCAGACTGGGCATTTAACCCCAAATTAACAACGTAACGGCGTATGATCTGCCGCACACACTCAAATTACATGTTAAAAGATGTATAGAATCTACCAAATTTCTACACGTGTCCTGAGGTTTACTTATATAACAGTATAATTCAAAACAACTAATGTTGTAAGATTTTCATGCGGAGATATCACTGTTAACATAATAGTGTAAACAGCACAAGGTTTCTGAAAGCGACAGCATGCTTTGCATCGGGTTTTTTCTAGTTTTTTGGCCAAAGAACAGACAAAAAACACAGTCGTAGTTTTTGTATTGAGAGATTATCTTAACGGAAAAGAAAGGCTCAAGGAAGGTGGGAATTCAATCTCCCTCAAGGCAGATGATGTGATGTTCTTTCTTTTCATTTGGTGAGGTATGTGTGGAGAGTTTTTTAAACGGTGCTTTGATTATCTTCCGATAATTTAGGCGTGACACATTTGTGAATTGCCGTCGCATCGGAACGTCAAAACTTGGGTATTCTCTACTTCTTATCGTGATTTTCAAGGCAGTTCCGATAGGTTTGCTATTGTGTCGGCAAACAACTTTACTTTGGTGACCCACTTCATAGCACAACAATAAGTGAGACATTAATAATTCACATTAATAACTTGTTAAGTCACCCGGAATAATTCATCTCATTCACTTCTCTATTCTTCTATGCTAATGCCTTGATCATCATTTGTTCTGAGAATCACATTTCGCCTGTGCTAGACAAAGCCACAATAATGAAGCGCTCATTTTCGACCCTGTACGTGGATTCTTTAGTGGGCGATATTCATCGAATTATGTTTGCAGAAAGGTACACATTTTGTCAATCATCGAATAATTAATGCTAAATCACTCGCGAAAGCAAACAATAGTTTTAGACAGGGTGAATGTCATTTAAACCAAGTGGTTTTGCATTTGCTACCGAGTCATTTCTGAGTTCATAGTTTGATGTCGACATAATTAGACTTTCCAGATAAATTCAACTAAACCGACCCATGTCTTTTGCGTTTCTAGATATTTTTCCAAGCTCTAGCGTTTCAAAACGAAAAGTGACTAAAGTTTAGCATATAAAGTCATATAGAACCGTTTTCCAGGTCGAGTGCTACTGCGTATCTTGAGTTTATCACAGCTGTTTGCTAAATGGTATTCTGAAAAGGACAATCAAGGTCTAGCGGATATTAATACTTCAAAGATACCAAGAACTAGATCAAGTTCTACTATCAAGCAAACGCAAATCGTTCTAAAAATGAATGATTGCATACGATCATTGTGTGCCACAGGCTATGGTTTACACACGCACTTCCAATTAATTGTGACTTGAATTCTGGTGGTTTTTCACCTTCGCTTCTCGTAATAACATAGGCTTTGCACTGATTAAGAGCATCGATAACCATGCGATCAGTTCGAGACTGACTGTATAATACCTCTTTTTAAAACATTACCAAACACGCCACGAATAATTGTGGCGGAATATTTGGATATAATATATTGGCAGTTCGTAATTAGAGTTTACTAACCAAGTGGTCCACAAGGCCGCCCACAAAGATGTAGGCGGAAGATTATACCTCGCCCTCAGCATTCATGCACATTTTCAGTGGGCTCTAACGGGAGCAACATCCAGCCATTTGAATGAGATCGTTTGAAGAGTCAACCTTTATGTGAAATATGCTATCAAGATCGAACATAACTTGAACGAATCGAAATTTCTTACCGCTCTGCACCAATGAGTGTTTTCGTCGAAATTACATCCAACTGTTTAGCACATAAAAATAAATTTCTCGTCAACTATTCATTTTACTAGTAATGCGCGCCTCTCGTGCATTTAACAACGTTTGTTAACCTAGCGAACAGTGACTGAATAGCTATCAAACTGTTGCTGAAGTTCACTTACAGTCGACGTCCACGATATGGAATTTTCAGCATCACAAATTACCAATGATTGAACGCACACTTCACTGGCATTTAAAACTACACCCGATGTAGTTTTTTACGTTGTTGCCATCATTTTTGAAATCGCCGGTAAAAATTTCTTCGATCAATCAATGAGTAAATGAAAGGTTTTCCACCTACTGAGTACGGTCACATCAGTAACTTAAGGAAAACCTATTCATTTAACAATTTGCATCATTCTGTTGAAAACATTAACATACTCTTCAGGTTTTACACTGAAGGATGCAGTTCCGCTTTGTAGTTTTCACCATATACATTTGAACCAAACAAGTATGCGTGTATCAGTCCCCATCATAATAAGCAGGAAGGATTTGCCCAAACGGGATTTGGCCAAGTGTTCTTCGCTACCAGGCTGGATTTTGAAGAATACTTATTATTTTATTCTCCCTTTTAGATTGCTATTCATAGGAACCAGCCATAAAGTGGATAGTGAATGACCGAATGAGAGGGCATTGACAAGTGTCAGCTGGTTGAACCTGGAAAGTGTTACTCAGATACAGAAACAGTTACATATAACGCACATTTAGTTATCTTCAGTAGAGTTAAGTGCACGGTCTGACAATTATTTTTCATTAAAAAGAGCATCTTAAGGCATTCAGACTGAATAACATAGGCTGGAAAGTCTGGATAACAAATAATCCACTGTAACAACCTTCACAGCTGCAGAATGTTTAGGCCTGCAACTGACCTCTCGATTCTCCCTTATGTTTTGTGGTACGCACCTAAGGGCAATTTCCCATAGGAGGTTGTAAGAACTGCTAAAGAATGCTGCATTTCATTCCCAACATCATGAGGGAAAATGTTACATTTATATGTTGTTACATCACCAAAAACACGCATGGTACATCTCAGTTACAGAATACAAAAACAAGCAATACGATGTGTTTCACACGCTTATATTACGCATATGCGAAACATGAATAAATATTTCGTGCTTTAGTGGAAGAATACTGACATCGTGTGAGTCACGTGAAAATCCGCAATAGGCGAAACAAATACTGGGCTTTGGCCGAGTAAGTCTTAATGAATGTATATAGTTAGTTGTATGTAGTAATTGAACGTTTTTAATTATTCAATTCAAACTACGCATTGGTTCATTTTGACCCTGATTATTCCGTCCCATATTCTTGTTCGATTTTAGCATACCACCGCAGTTTTAATTCGGTAAGGTAAGGTGCAAGTTGCCATAACATATTAACGACTTATGCCGGTTTTCGTACAACGGCCATTGAATTATCACGACGTGAGACAAGGTTGTTGTAAATAGCTACGAACTTCCTGTGCAACTCACTTTTGTTTTCCTTTCATTGCTGACGATCCACGGCGTTGATTTTGTGGCAAAGTACCACTAAAAACGTGTTAAGTTAGCATGCCTATACAAACAGTGAGTAATGAACATCAAGCATTAGTACATTTCAGAAACACCGCTGATGAACTGTCTGATGTAAAAGCGTGTGATACATATGACAGGATTGAATTCAATTAAGGCCGAAATTTCCCACAATTAAACTTCATCAGAATTATGAAATTTGTCCTTCGATAATTCAAACAATGGTTTGGACAATATCAATTACGTTATTTCAAATAAAAATCAAGCTGTTACGTTTGATGTCAATGAAAGTCGGTAGAACATCATTTCATACGGTATCTAAATATCAGCGGCGTCCGATAGACAATTCAACTTTTGACATTGAAGTAAAAAGCCCTATAATGAGCCTGTGCTCTAAATGATTGGTTTTGCAGCTTTTTCTTAGCGGAACACGTTTTACAGACGATTGATAAGGATTTTACACGTTAGAATTCCATGAAAGCAGTCCGTTATTCCGGCTGAATTTTCATTCGGTCGTTTATATAAGGATGCCACGGACTCAACTGTCGCTTTCGTAGGATCTTGACAGAAATTTCGCGGCTGTCGTTGAATCACCCTTCCACGTTTCGCAAGGTGGCCGATGCGGCCGACTGCTCTAGTTGACCTGAGCATGACTGTCCACGAGATTTTAGCAGAACCGTTCTGAAGCAACGCTTGGGTAGTATACTCTGTTGACGAACATAATAATACTATATTAAATTGTATCGATCAAACTTACCGGTCGTGTCTCTCCAAACGAAAATCTTGCGCGGTATGTGGTTTTCGGAAAACTTTGTAAACCAGCGGCAGCAGAGTGTCACAGGTACATTAGCACACTTCCAAAATTATGCGTAAAAGACACAGAAACCAGGAATCAGTGTAAACCTACGAACATTACTGTATCCACAACTGGTGAAAAAAGAGCAACTAATGTTTTGAAAAGCTTCATACTCTTCTACGCTAACAACATTTGGTCCGCTTAAAAACCCACACAACATCCTTTCTCTTTTCGGTTATTCAGTTATTCGGTCATTAATGGGCAAAACCAAATGTAATGTGCGCAAATGTTTATGGATAAAAGACAGAAAATAAGATAGGGAAACATTCCGAACATTCTATCTAAACTTCAAGACTATCACATCACCTTCATACTGTAGGAAATCTCTTCCAAATATCTCACTTCATGAAATAAACTCCGTTAACCATACTTTGAGAACAAAAGGTCGTTTTCAGTTGTTATCCTTGTCAGTTGTACTCGTATGCTGCAAGAACCCTGTTGTTACCCCGTGGACGGTTTTGCCCAGGAAATGGGTAGCACTGACAAGTAAAGTGTGGGAATCGCGGCAATATAACCAGCCACCGAATCGAAACAATCCGTCAAGATAAAGTAAAAGCACTTATGCGGAGAAAATGGACGCAGTTTATAGACTGTCCAGAAGAGGCATTCAACAACGTGCGAATGCTTAAATGGCTATATTTGTAACCTTCTCTGGAACGTTCAGTAGTCCGTTGACTATTATCAAGCTCACCGTGTACACGACGATTCTCGAGGGGGCACGTGGACATGTAGTTAGTGGGAATGAGCACATGAACTGTTTGCTAGCGCAGATTTCATCACAGTAAAGAAGTTGACTGTAGTGCAAATCGGATAGAACCTGGATCTCCATATACACGCTGCTGCTGCACTAGAAAGTAATGACATTCAAGTGTTACAAAAACCTCACAATTGGGATGAACTCCGAACTCATCCATCGCAAAGCACACCATGGAATCAGGTCACGTTGTTGACTCGGCCAACCCGTTTCAATTACTGTTATGTAATCAGAAATGCTTTTTCTGAGGCAGTGTTGATCAATACTCATCGTCCGGCTCTGTGTGTGCACAAACTGTTGACTCACGAAGCTTGTTTTCTCTGGAACTGACAACAGTCTTTGTTTCATGTAAACCCA
>QNGE01006581.1:0-24989 GCA_008508345.1 Paragonimus westermani
TTTTTCCGAGTGAGTTGTACATTTCTTTCAGGCTGCTCGCTCTTCATGTGTTTGTCTACATTTCAGACATTTTGGAACGCTTGAACATGTTTGCTGAACCTTCGAAGAACTCGTCGGAAGACTGTTCAACGGAAGTCCCCTCAAGCTCCCATCTTCTAGCCTACAACTGACTTTATCCTGATCGCATTTTTACACCTTGCACTTTGCATCTTTCAGGGTTTTCGCCTTGTAGAAGCCTAGTGGCTTAGAAGGAGGTACAATGATGCTACCGACGTCGAGCCTCTGTAAGCACCCAACTGGCACACTCCGAATGCATCGTTGTGGAGTAAACCAGCTAGCAAATCGACTCAGGAAAATCCCACTTGCCCTCTGCTCTGCGCTCTACATACACACACTCATTAGGCCTCAGTACGCATCATCACCGGTGTGGCTCAGGTCTGTCTCCTTCTGATGTGAGGCTCGCCACACCACAGTCATCATTCATGCGAACGTAGGCCATCGTCGACAGTCTTACACGTAATGCCTCGACGACGTGGGAAGTACGCAACTTCCTCAGCTACACGGTCACACTCACCAGTCTGTGCACTGAGCTCAACAGTTCACACTATTTACACGTTGGGTTAGTTTCACCCTAGACTGGCGCAGTAGCGTAAGGAAGGGAACCTTGTGGTATGAGGTCTTTTGTGTATGTACTCACGGTATCGGGAGTGCCATAAACAAAACCAAAAGGGGGTGGCCCACACGTCGATACCTCCGGTTACATGGTCGAAGGTTGCCTACCGCCACCCTTCTGGGGGAGGGGGGTTGAGTAGTAACTAGCGATCGTGTGGCTTCTCTAAGGATCCCGACTGCAACCATGTTTTATTGCTTGTCTGTTCTGTACGCATGATTCTGTGTACGCCTGCTACAGAAGGCCACTTTCTTCAGCTGTGCAACTAATTGCACGCAGCGAATGTTTGCTTCTTTTCTAACGACTCATCTATTCCTCCATTATTCAAGGTCGTTTGACCTGGACCTTTTAGAGCGTTGGTAACGCACTCAAAGTTTCTACGCACTTCTCTCTCGGCGCGTTTTTCAGTGTCGTCGAGTGGGCTATGGCCCACTTCGCGCTTCTCTTCTTTCTTCCCTTGGTTGCTGCCGTTGGTCNATACGGTTTGTTTCCAAACCCTGACGCGTTCTATTAGTTCGATGTCTGATGGGCCTACGTTTCGACTGCTCTTCAGGAAAAGTGTTCCACATTCTTAGTGGACGAGGGTCAAGCGCATAACCACTTGTCCACTACAAAGGCAACTGCAGTGGTCGACTCGCTGGTGTGCAAAGCCACAATGACTTAATCTTCCGTCTGCGATTTCGACTGTTCACTTTTTTTCAAGTGTTTCATATTAACCTCATTAACCTGATCGTACGTGACCCTAACGCGACTGGAATGAAATAAACGGGCCGAAACAATAGTGAAATCTGCAACAAAGTACCCGGGTCCAGTCTATATCAACAGTCACTGCGAGTAGCGTTAGGAATACTCGCAGAACTGAAGAGCGAACAAGGAGTGGGGACCCAAACCTCCCTTGTTTACTCTCCCAAGGGTATCGGACTGAGCAGGCTCGACGTCAAATCAGTTAACATACATAAAAACAAAGCACATTAGCGACAATGCTAAGTAGAAATTGAAAACGCATTCCGGCAACCCAGTACCGTTTGGTAGTCAAAAATCTACAGCGGCATCAAATGACTAAATCTAGTCACCTGTTCACTTCAGCGAACTGCAATTTATAGGTGCCACGCACATCGTACGACTACACCGGATGGAGCGGTTGGTGCCAGTTAGCAGCTGTACAGTTACAATCGGGATCTTTGCATGTCCTACAAACGACATACGTTGTTAGGGAAATAAAAACAAACACTGAGTTTGGTTCCGCCCCTGTTGTTATTATGGACCTCATAAAAACCTATCATCAGAACCCTATGAAGAAGCATCACTGAACCTCAACAAATGACACTAAAAACGCTTACAGAAGTGCACTATTACACGTAAATTGGACATTGGTGGGCTGTCAAGGCGAGTAGATACAAACAAATTTTTCAGTGCTGTGATCCGTAGCATTGACATTGACAGTCAGTGTCATGACCACATGTCGTGATCCTGCAACACCCTTGAACAAAAAAGCACAAATCTGGACAGCTAAATTATATCAAGGAGATCAGCTCAGAAGTTACTATGTAGAGTACTCCTTTCCGAGTTACTCATTAATTCACTGGCACAAGGTAGGAAGCAGGTACTAGAAGACCGGGAACAGTCAGTTGTCTGCAACTTCCGGATGGAGGTTCGCTCAGCCCGCAAAGTTTCTTACTGGAAAGATATGGCGACTAACCAGTTACAATGACGTCAGCGTTGTCACGCGACTGAATCGTCTGCAAAATAGTGATGCCTAATGGATCGGGTTAATGAGAGCTACAAATGTGTCGCTACTAGTGGAGGTCAGTACAACTAGGCTACCGTGAACAACTGCGTGCAGGATAATGCATCTCAAATTGCTTAGGTCTGGTTCGTTTGGTCTTGGTCGCGTACGACATAGGTTTAGACTTTCCGGATAGTGAAATTTCATTATAGTATGGTAGTATGTGTCAACAGTCTACCTCTTTCCCGGGGGGGTGAAACATGTCGGTATATACACCAGTGTATTGTTTTGCAGTATACGTTATTAATGAAGCTATCGCTACCCACTGCAAATCAATTCAGGTTACCTTGAAAGAAGAATATCAATCTCTTATCTTGGTATGTTGCCTACAGATGATATCGTCTGATTTTTACTCACAAATGAGTCGTCTGAGAAGTGTGGGTACACTAGCATCAGATGTTTAGGCTTAGACGCAAGAGTTTTGAAAACTAAGGTCCCTCGAATTTTTTCCACTATCACTTTTTTCTCTAAGGCTGTATGGCAGCTAAACTTCAGTATGAACCGCTGACGTAATGCTGACAAGATAATGAGTTTTGTATGACCCAACACGGTTGCCTCATGATTGGAATGGCCGGAGTTCAAATCCCGGCCGTGGCAAGGATATGCACTACTGACGAGCTCTAATGAGGGCGAAACTCGAGTCTAGTGTTTCTTTTCGAAAGAGCCTGGCTGGAAAGTCTATCTGAATGCGAACGCTGCGATCAAATTTGAGTTACGGTCAACTTGAAAACTTCCTCTTAACTGAGACATCAAGAGTGAGACAAGCAAACACTTGATGGTGCTGTATCCGGAGAAAAGACTAAAAAGTGGGATGAATGTAGAATTAGTGCGCAAACTTACTTGAAGCACCTGAGCCGAAAATGGTAGATACGGCCGAAACACGGCACATTCTGACAAGTCACCGTACTCGTTCGGTAAAAGTACACTTGCCACACTGGAATAGTACGGCGCAGTTACAGAATCGACCACGCTGTTCCTGTGATCCACCGATACTGTTGTCTCTGGTTGGACCGTTAGGGTGAAAAATTCGTTTAAAAAAATGAGATGAGCATCCTGCGGAACACACTGAAGTGTAATCATAATAATGGTTGAGTTATCGATATAAAAAAGTGAATAACATCATGGCCTCAACGGAAGCAATATGCGTTGAGAGGTGAGTTTAAGACAACATCAAGTACATATATACCATCCATCAGTGTGATCCTGACAGCTTTTAGCAGCATTCGCACTGCGCTAAGAAAACAAAACAGTGATGTAAGCGATCTTGGGAAATGCCCAAAGTTCACGGTACATCGACTAATGACAATATAACACAGCAAAAGAGCCATAGATTTTTGTGAAGGTCAATAAGAAATCAGCATTGGAACCATACATAACTGGGAGAAGTTCATTCAAGGGAAGAGAAACAAAATGAACTGAAAGCAAACACCGGCAATAGAAACGGGGTAGAGCAAAAATGCATATAAAATTTAAATGGAATCCTTACTGCGTTGTAAAATGGACCCCTGGTTTGTGAACGTGTGCGAATGATCGATGGCATACAGGCGAGTCTGCTGAAAAAGATTCTGCTGCATTGGACGAATTTTCGCTGTAATACGTTCAATATGACGGGTACGAAAACTGACATAGATCCAATCCTGTAAGTAATACTATGCTATGAAATTCAGTATAAGTACAAAGCACGTATGATGGTCAGATTAGGCAGTCGCTTCAGCAAAGGCCACACAAGAGAAGCGTTTGGCTTGCAGATTTACATCCCAAATACTCACCATACTTCCAACCATAAAGTGATGAATATGTCGCTCAACCGGATGAATTAAACAGATAGAGTACGATATGTTGCCATGTCGTACAACGTTCGCGACGGGCGAAGTCGGTGAGCGTCACCTACGGACCTCATTCAACAGTCAGCACCTTTATGGTTCGTGGTCACATTGTTACTCAGATCCTTCTGATTTGACCTAACGACTACTAAGCTCTGTTAAATGTCTGATGCGGCAAACATACGGCTAGCATACGAAATATGTGACCTATCCGTCGCAAACTGCACATCTTCATTCGTTGACTAATAATTGGTTTCAAATATGAGCGGTATCACTTACGCAACCATTCCGTTTGATGCAGATCGATTGACGGGGACAACGTTGATCAACCAGTGAAGTGTGATTTGGATTGTTTACATTTCCCTTACATACAGGTCACGTTTTCTGACCAAGGAACAAAAGTTAGTGTGCACAGGCAATGCACACAATTCAAAGTCAACCGGATATTCCAACAGCACTGTAGTTAACGGAGATTGACGAAGTCGATAAGTGTTTCGCCATTTTCAGCAGTATCCCGACTCGAGAAGATAGCAACACCTAATTGGGTTAAACTGGTCACAATCACAAATGAACAGTTTGTAGCGAAGAAAGCGGAAGCAGAAACGCCCCGGTCATTCAGTAACATTTTGAAAGCGTGAGGCATATTACACACAAGCCAGCCATAGTCATTCAGTTCGTTTGACAGAACCGTCCACGATGTAATAAGAATCGCCAAAGTTGGACAAACTGTAGACGTCTTGATAATAACTGTTTGAGTTAACGCATAACGGTTCTTAGGGAGTGGATCCCATCCATTCCTCCCTATCTGTTTCCAAATCACGGCCGTTCTTCTTTGCAGGGTTACAGAGTAGTGAAGGATAGACGGTAACTATGGATGCACAACTGACAGCGGTGATGACACATTATGCATGAGCTGAACAGAGAGGGTAACCAGAGCAATAAAAGTCGCATGCTCACAATGGTCAACATAGTTCAGAAAAAACATGTCAACATCGTCAGATTTTATCGGATCGTCCTTTTGGCTACGCGCTTAACCGTTTGACTCAAAACCAAGAAGAGACATGACATCACCTATTGGAAACCCGAGTCAGGAGTAAGCCACCGAACTCCAAATTTCTTAGATGAAACGATTGCCATATATGGTCGACAAGACGCGAAAAAAGCAAATGGGACGATCGCACACAACAGTCAGACGCAGGGCGAATCAAATGAAAAGGACATATATGGCAATCAATGTGTTAGAAACAACCACACTACAAGGGGCAGCAGAAAGTGAACATGAGAAAAAACAGTCCAGAAAAGGGACAGGCTTCCGACCACACGATTGTAATCTGACTGCCCAAGTGGAGCCATACCACCACCCTCGATCGTACCCTCCTAACTGGGTCGATCGGTCGATAAGCCATGATGCATCCTGTCTGCACTTGTTAGATATGTCTCATGACAGATCTCCACTATTTGTAATGGTGAACCTCAGAGCCAGTCGCTTATACACTCATACTCAGACTAAGGAGTGGGTGCACAACGATCCGATCGATGGAGACCTACCGGTACTAATCTATGAAACGCAGCTCCAGAGAGTAGTGTGAACAGCTGAATTGAAGGCAGCCTCCAAGTCTGAATGGGCTATGCCAAACGGCGGCCCATATGAAACGGTGCAGAACTGTGGCCAATACACTCGCGGCCAGGTTGAAATCGTGTACAATGCTCACAAAACTGTCCATTTTTGAGTAGGGTGAACCGACGAAACATCAAGCCGGTGAGCAGACTGGATGAGGTGAAGACAACACTAACAGACGCCGAAGTTGTCCCTACCTAGACTTCCGTCTCCTCTGTTGAAAAGCTGGAGTAACTACTGTCACGCGAAAGTCACGAGGCACCCTCTCGGTTTCCCAAAGCACCGGAAAATATTGTCGGCTTTGAGACGAACTATTCGCAATTCAGCGAAAATTGAACAATCTGTTCGCCAGTGCCGCATGATAAGCTTTACACATAGCTTCATCGCCCACACGCCAACTAACTGTTACACAATTAAGACCACATGAACTGCAGAAGTAACCAACAGCATACATCGAGTCCAGGCGGTTGCCCTCAAGTGCATGACAGCCTTTATGAGGTAGACACCTGTAAGGAGCGTAATGGTTGAACATAAAAGTAATTCAATCCAACCCCCCAAAAGTTCGGTAGCCAGCAGAGGAAATGGTTGTAGGAGCCTACGACGATCGCCGCCACATGTCAATTCGTTGTCGTCACAAAACTCAAATATACAGTGGTTGATATTATTGGTGTTTACATTCGACCCAACTGGACACAGTAACCAAACGTTACATATGTAGTTTAGGCGGACACCTCAAGGCTGAGACAAGCGAGTATTCAACCAAGAACATTTATGCTGACAATCTACGGTCATTTAGGAAAGTGTATTACACAATCTCTATAAGCAAACGTCCAGTCACAAGGCACCTGTAAATTCACTGATAGTTCCAAACTAAACCTCTTCAGACCAGACTGGCTAGGAAAGCTAGCGCTACTGAATAACTTCATCAATAACGACTGCAAGCACACTCAAATATAGTAATTTTAACGTTCGTACATTTTCAGTCCGGAATTCAGCTACGATTCGTCATGCACCCTTCGCCACAGACAACATGAGAGACCATAAGATTAGGTCCTAGCAAAAGTGAGCCGACGAGTACAGACGTTGGGATAAGCTTTCGCTTTTCTTCTTTCTGAAGAGAGGTGTTAGGGCGGGCGACCACTCAACAGTTAACCACGATTTTATATCTAGTCTTCCTGTGTACCATCTAGGCACTCACTAACGGTCTATGTGAGAGCAGTTGCGCTCAGCCTACGTCTGTCCACATGTCCGGTTGTAATTCCAACGTCGGAATGTCGCGGACTGCTTTCCCTGAGATCACTCGGTTTACACCTATTTCATCAACCGATGGATCCATAAGACAATAGCTCGAAACTCACAAAACTGTACTGACTGGAAGCCAGCACTGTACAGTAAATCCTCACAGTCTGGTTTTGGTATTCTGTTGGCTACGTCTCAAAGGATCTGAGGACTATACGATGCGAGACAGATGCACCATAAAATTATGTACAGTGAAGAATTTGAGAAGGAGGTGAAAGCAGTCAGCTACTCTGCCATCTAATCCAATGAACTAAATGTGAGGCTTGCTTGTTCAACAAATTGTCTTTGAAAGTCCCCGCCTGCGCACAATCGCCCTTACAGTGGTCGGTGTTAGCACCCGACTTTTTATACACGGATCACTGCACCGAAAAGACTGTATAGCTAAAGTTGTGGACCTACGCGACGGTTAAGCAAAGGCATGTCCCTGAAGCATGAAACAACAGATATCGACTTGACGCTAACCCTCCAGACTTCGGGTTCAATCAGTGAGTTGTAATAGTTACGGTTGAGGAGGTCGCTTTAAATGAAATCCAACCGCAATGGGGGGTTTTCGCCCAAGATTTCACAAGTAGTACTTGTTTAGAAGAGACCCAACCGTAAAAAGTTAGGCTTCGGTTTAACTGCAAACAGCGACAGAAACAACAAGTCTAAACACGACAGACCCACTAACAGCCGAGCTACAAAGACCAACTAAGAGCTCATAAATTCCATATTTTTACTCCATTAACCACCCACTCTACTGTCAAATGTAACCCATCAAGTAAAACAATGACACCAGCAGTGTGGATAAAATTCGGGCAGTATTCAAAAGGACTAGGTCAGCTGTTTCGTTTAGAATGGACATCAGATTTGGAGGGGTGAAAATGTGCTGATAAACGCCGTGGTCATTCCAGTGGAGAGTGAACCATAGTAGAACCCGAACCGTGACCCATGATCGGGTTTGAGGGGTGACCTCTCTAGGGTCCTAACCACCTGATGAAGCCCCAGAGGCCGAACGAAAGTGATTTGTCCAAAGGAACGACCCTTGGAGTGCGGGACTCTTCACCGTACACCTCATCTGTTGGCTGTGCCCCGGTGAATACAGTTGCTTCATAACTTGAACAGAAAGCAATAAGTCTTAGGACTTAAATTGCCCAGCATCAGAACTCAGAGTACAATTCGTCAACATACTGAAAGTCAATCCACCCAATTTGAATTCACGTGCCTTAGAACCCAACTTGATCTACCCACATCGAACAAATCTTTTGCAGAGTTCGTAGGCTTATTTTATTTGTCCATCATTTTAAATCTTAATAAACACAGCTTTTATTGGGTGATCTGTTTAATGTCATCACTGATTACAGAGTTCTCCTATTTACATTCAACATTTTGTTAGCCAAAGATTACGAGCCTATAAGCTGTCCTCTCGAATGTATCATAGCGTCAATCTAGATCCGTTCACTTATTCTGAACACTCAAGAGATAATGAACAGTTCCTTTAGGTTACATCCAGGATACTAGGAACGTTCCCACTTCACGAATTGATCAGATGTTTAAACCTCTGAAGCATAAACAAACAGGACGTTTATTCCCTTACGTTTGTTTCACCATCAAACAGATATTTCTTCCTCAAATCAGAACAACTACGGAAGTTTGAGAGGTGGTTGAATCGATCGAAATCCGATCAAGGAACATTGATCAGCAATCATACAAAAAGTTATTCTGGTCTTGCTTCTGCCTTGCTAGCATTACTCAATCATAAACAGTAGTTCCATACAGACGCCTGACTCCGACTGTGTGGAGTAAAATTCGGTCAACGTCTAGTTTGGTCCTGATCAATCATGCAGGTGTTAGTGTTCACTTGTGATGGCACATTTTAGAAGTCTTTCAACAGTTTGTGATTTGATTTATGAAGAGTTTTAATGAAACCATTAAAACTGTACTGAGAACAGTTGCTGGTCGCAACGTTACCTCTGTCTTAATGAGAACATATGGTAAGACAGACAGGTAATTACAAAAATTGGAAAAGTATTACTTTTATAAACCAATAGTCGCAGTCCTTTAATTCGTTACAATTTTTGTACGTGTAAATAGCCACGTTAAACTGCCAGCGGATACTATGAGCATCACAATGACCACCTAAGTTTCGAAAGAGCTCAGCCGGACGGTCTGTCAGCACGCGAGGCCTGCAATCAACTGCTGATGGCATTCAGTTCAAAGTATGAATACAATCTGGCTACAACTCCTCACAGCGCGGCCACCTTGCAAGTAATTAGCTGAGATTATCACATACCGTAGTAGTGAATATTCCCTGGAGTCCCCCTATTCTAATTGGGTTGCGGAAAAGACAGTTAAAATGATCTCTACAAAGCTAATCGAAGGCGCTTCTCCAGTTCTGCTTTGGGAATTCAATAAATTACTTCGGCATGTTTGTCACAAGTGGAACAAGGTAGGTCGGGATTACATCACTTTAATTTCCCTTTCGGACATTTAGCACATCTGGGCACGTGTCGTGTGAACGTCCCTCGAAGTTTTTTGATCGAGTCCAGAGTAAGAATAAAGGCTAACCAGTCCAACAAGTGTAGTCTGTGAAGGAATCACATTCTGGTGAAGCTGGACGTATGCAATAGGGCATTGGTATGGGGAAGAATAAATCCATCCACACAGATGACGTGGGACATGGCAGCAAAAAGGTTTCCAATACGGTGGCAGTTCGTCCATTATCCGGAAAAATCTATTTATTCACTCATAGTAGTGAAACGGTTGCGAATCATCACTATTCGTGCCACCGGATTAGAGCACACAGTATTTTTCTGAAGAACAGCTTCACATATTAATTCCATCCAGATTTGTGTCTATGATTGTTTGGGTGGGTGTGTGTGTGTGTGAAAAAATGTACACCTGAGAGAGTCAGGGTAAACTTAAACCGAAGAACACGATTCTGAAGTTGCATTTGGTCTGTCTTACATTGTGGCTGAGGCAGGGAGAATCTTCAGATTCACATTTGATTTCCTACCCACATGCTGCCCTCAAGTTCCGACTTTTCTACACACAAAGATATCTTAGATGCCAGACACAACGATCTGGGAGCTAACTAAACATACTAACCGTACATTTTGTCACTGACCTACGTTATTCATATAACTGGATGACAACATGGTTTGCGAATTGTCTCACTGGGCATTATAGGTCTTAGGTTATCGGTATCGAGCGGTCAAGAAAGGGTTATAACAGTATCCTTACAACTATGTCACATACACTATCCCACCAAGAACAAACATGCGTCAAATAACTTTAATTAGTTTAATGTAAACCATTGTTTGTCACATAATGAAACTGGGCACTTTGCGATGCATTGAACGCAGTAGAATTATTTGTAAGATATCGGGTGGCATAATTCGGCTGCAAGTCTATGAAGAAAATGGAGCAGCGAATCGGATAGTGAGTCGAGGATGGTTGATCAAAAAGCCCAAATATCGTATGGAACACAATAGTATCGAGAGAGAAAGAAAAGGAAAATGAAGGCGAATAAATTCAACTTTACCACTGTTGTCCACCATGGTGGTTGTGTGCGGTCGATTGCGAGATCTGGAGATACCCACACCACCGTTCGCTGTTGAATGATGCCCAACGCTTGCGTACAACCCATCCGATTCCGATTGAGGATCGTCGCACATTGAATAACGTCGTAATTCTGTCGGATCCTTTGGTGGTGCAAACAGAATAAAGACGTACGGCAGTACAACCAGCGGGAGGAGTATCAAAGACGGTTGAGATTCCACGTTACGGATGGGAACATCCTGGTAACACCTAAACCCTAAGTGGCACACGGCAAAACCAGATAGCTCGGTAAGAACTGAACTCTAACCGATGAACGGATGTATACAGTTAAGATGGAAACTAGTCGATAATTTCGGACAGTGTTCTCATGACACACTTAGTTTGGTGAACCTGAGTGTCAACCCCTCCAGCGATCACATCAAGATAACCTGTCCCTGAAACGATCGGAGAGGTTCATATAATACATTGGAATCGACGGATAATCGAATCCAAATATGCGAGTGTCCAGCTTCAGCTGATACAGCACACGCCCTGCCGAGATACATGATTTCAATAGATGATTTAAACTCAATCTAATCACATTCTTCATGGGTAATGCGCCTTTCGTGTTTAATAGTGCTGTCAGTTGTCTAAGAACACCGGGTCATAGCACCCAAATAAGGTGACCGACATCACAACCAACGGCTAGTTGAGAAATGAAGTCTTCAGGTAAAAGTTAAAGACTATGTGCATGGCTCCGTAGCTTAGTTAATAAGGCTTGCACATGATGTTCCTGTCATCGAGTCGAATGGAAATAAAACCTGATTCTCCTCAATTAGACGTTTCCTAAATCCTAGTTATCAAGAAAACTAGTGGGTTTACAGTACATACCTGTTCAGTGAAGGAAAGACGTATAAGAACATTTTGATAGCAACCAAGGAGTATAAAGCACTTACCTGTTTGTAATCTGCTCCACTAGGTACCGGAGGTAGCTCACAGTTACGGTGTGAGTTGCCTTCTTGTCTGTCAAAACGTAAGGGGGAAAACGTTGTCGTTAATGTCACCCATTTCACTTCAGTTATGTATTTATGAAAAGCGTAATCTAATACGTAAGTGTTTGTAAGGCAATCTGTTTCCCAGGCACTGATCCGAACAACACGTTTGTAGTGCGTTGTGAAACAATTACGAAATTAAAATAGTTTGTTATAAACACTTAGACACAGCTTTCACAGACTACGTTTGAGCTGCGCTTACACTTGATCGTGTTAGCGGCACACAACCTCACGTTAAGAGGGCACTGAACTCCAGTCGTCTGATTTTCGAGGCGAGTTTGTCGACTACCACGCCAATGACCCCACATTAGACAGGACGATCGCTTGTGAGTAATGTTCGGGTTGTCCGATCGTTCGCAGACAGGCACAGTACGTCCACACATTTGTACACTTTCAGCTCTGAGCAGCACCCGTGGGTAATATGGCCCGGGATCTCGCTGATCCGGATCCGCGAAATAGCAGGTTAACAAGTACAAACGTGCGAAGGACAACCAAGCAAAAATGATGTGGATTAATGAGGATGGAGAATCAACAAAATTACGGACAGGTTCGCCACTGATTGCAACATATTGCCATGTCCGAGAGTGCTTCGAGTCATCGATGATGATGGTCGCGAACTCCACAGCCTAATAGACGGGCATCTACCAACCAATGGAGCAGTCAAGGTTTTCACAGTTCATGATCACGTCTCTGTCAGGCCGCCTTGTGGCTTTTCCCGACTGTCAGCAGGCACTCTGAACAAAGCAAAGCGTGGCAGATGCTACGCCAGCACATGGAACAGGTGACCCGGTCAGTGTGAAATGTGTACTGTCAAAACATCGATTATCAGTGAAATCGGAGATTTCATGAATAAGTGCGTTGCAGTGCTCATAAAATCTGCTCATTTGACACACACCATTTGGTGAAGATAACGGTGGCTGAACACTGAGATTCTACACATATTCTCCATACAAATGGACTAGTTTTCAAGTTGACCATCACTCACATTTGATCGCAGCGTTCGCATTCAGATAGACTTTCCAGTCAGCTTCATCAGTAACCAAATGGACTAGTTGTCAGATCCAAAGAGCAAAGTTGCGGAAAAAAGCATTGTAAACCCTCCCTTCAGTCGGCCGCCGGACGTCAGTAAGACGCTACATATGACGAAGATTACGAACACACCACACGCTATCGCCATCCTCACGAGTACATCATCAGTAATAGATTAAGCTGATCAGATAACACTACCCAAAAAGATAAAGGTCAACGAGTCTTGAACGACCTGCATTTAACCACAAAGAGCAGGGTCAATGCCAACTCCATTTTCTAATAATACTCTGAAGGTGCAAAGTTCGTACCATACAGACCAAACATAGCAGTTAATCGGCTTGACATGGTCTGTATGCAGAAGAACTAAGCAATGCAACCAACCTGTTGCCTAGAGGAGGTTCCACTTCGCAATCGTCGGAACCTCCGAGTAATCCTGGAATATTATTTGACACGCAGTTGAAGAAGAGTGAGATCGAACACTCTAGACAAACACCATTTGAAACAGGAAACATACAAGATAGCTCCCAATAAATGTGCACACTGCACTACATCCATTAACTGCAATCCATTACCCAGTGATCGAGTGAGTAGCATTCGATTCATCAGCACTAATATATTTCTTTTATTTTACACTACTAATAGCGCTGAAGTCAGTGAAGAGTTTGCAGGTAACAACTACAATTTGGCACTGAGCATTATCGGATGGTTCCGTAGCACGCGCCGTCGTGTGCTATAAGTAAATCAGGAGAAAAGGGAGAGTTCAAGTCCAGGCACAATGATTAGCGTGGAACGCTAACCTGGGAGAAAACAGTTCAAACCAGCGAGGTAACTGAGTATAAAGTCTCCATCCAGTAAGATCACATCCATCGACTTTGCTCAAAAGAAATGAGAGGTAATTTATGTGAGTAAACACAAATAATGCACATGTGCATACGCTGAAAATAAAGACGAGTTGTAAGTTAAGGTTAGGTGGGAGCAGCAAAACTTTTTAGGCGCAGCTTTTCTCGTCTCGTTTCAGTAAATGTCGGTACGTTCAAAACTACTCGGCCAAATAACGACAGCTTTCATGCCCCTGAATTCCACTGGCCGCAAACTCCCTTGACGTCTCCAACTGTTGTGAGTAATAGAGTGCGTATATTCGGGAACCAAAGGGCAGGTCTCGACGCTGGGAAGATGAGAACACAAGCGACTACTGGAAATGTGTGTATGCATTCTGGGAGACATGGTACCACAGAGAATGACAATCCACCACTGCCTGATGTGTGCGGATACACGCCAGTCGTGCAAAGTAGAGCGCGCTACCGTTGCTCTACGTTTTCAAATAACTCGCAAAAGATTCCATGCAATATATAACTTCGCGTCCCAAGCGGTTTTTGCAGTCACAACACAACCAGAGGGCAGGTGGAATACAACACCTCTAGTGTAGGAGTCAAACACGAACTACCGTTCTAACCTAAAGGGTTAGCTCCCATTTCTCATTGTCAAGTCACTGACTAAACCCGCAGGGATGATGCCACCAAGATGGGAGCTCTGTGTGGAATACAAATTATGGACTGGCATTCTCAATACATGAGGTTTCCATCTAAAGCTAAGCACTTTCGAAGTTTAGGTGAGTGAACTTGATCGATCCTCAACCCTGACCTTATTGTTGTCTGTCCGCTGGCTTCATTCAATGCGTGCAATCCAACACATGTCGTCTCCGGCGTAACACAAGTCCGTCGCCTGTGCATTGGAGATGGCTTCAAGGTATGGGTTTATTGTATCATCCACAAACAAGTAGGGAAGTTATCAGCTACTACAACTTAAAGAGTGCGACGCGGTTGAGAGCTTCTTGTAGGCCATGGCGTGATAACCAAATATTTATATACACGTAAACTGAAGGTCAACCGGAGCACTACCTACAACCTTCTATTGATAGATCTGGTAATCTTGTAGAAGACACGATTCAGCAAGCCAAGCAACAAACCATTTGTGCCGATTAGAGCTTGAGCAACCCAAATATGCCGTGCTGTGTGAATTCATTATGACACAGTGATAACGACAATAACTGTCATTCACGAGGTAGTGCGTTCGGCCCATCAGTACCTTGGCTGCTACAACTTAGATGTGGACGGCCTGATGGCCGTTAAAGACTCACACGATCCAGTAAGTCGCGCAACATTAAGCACCTCAGAGTGGAAATGTCGCAAATTATCAGTAATACGTGGTGTCTACCTAACGAGCATTTGTCTCAGTAAGTACCGTTGGTTAGGGTAAATCTCGGTCAATAGGGACGGCAGATCCGTCAGGCAATAAACTGAAAATATTACAATCTCAGTCCAGTTTGTATCGATTCACTTCAGTAGGGAGAAAACACTTAGTGTGGGCTTGGAATGCCACAATAAACTCCTATTGATTGGAGTTCGCTTTCCACATTTAACTACACGATTATATACACACATGCGTGAATGTCGTAGGCAAACACCAAGTTATATACACATACAAACCCCGCAGTGTTAGTTCCGTACTCCCTCTTGCACACATTCCCTCCCTTACTCCCGAGCCACCCGGTTGATTTCAGTTTCGTTCAGATTTTTCTCTTAGCCCGTTATTTATTAATGTGCTGCCCTGAACGACATCATAGCAATCTGAAGCTTATGTTTGATAGAGGGCAGTTAGTGGTCGAACTAAATAAACCGAAATCACGAGCCTCAAACACGGATTATGTGTGCTCGAACCCACTGGGTACGACACAATCCACTAAGGCAAACGACAGCAACCATCAGCTCAGTGGTGTTTGATTAGTATAGCTTCCGTGTTAAAGACAACGCTTCTGAAGGGACAACAACAGCACTGGGTACGTAAATGACCTACCGAACCAATAAGGCCACTGTTTCCGAAGCACTCGAATCTATTCCTGCTCTCGTGACAGACACTTGATCCGTTTCACAAGATGTGCTCATAACCGTGCACAATGAGGGTGGTAGGTAAGGATGGATCGGAGTAGACGAACAAGCAGCGGCAGTAACCCCAGAAATCTGTGGAAAAAATATGGACCGAAAAGAGCGGAGAGCGCAGGTAAAAGATACGCGATACATAACATTGACGGTTATCCACAAAAAAGTGCTATAGATAATAAGACAGTGAGCGCTTGTGTTAATCAGAGCCGACTATTTGCCCTCTTCGAGCACACAGACTGTGTTGTTTTGTGACAAAACTTTACGGTCTTTGCATGCAATTCTTTTGCACAGTTTCAGACGCATAGTTAGAGTCCATGCCACGCTTTACAACGGTGTGGGACCTCTCAGTCAAATGTAGGGTAGCGTCCTATTGTTGATATTTATGGCTTTTATTTTACTATTACACTAACTGGCGCTGTATTGTGCGCTTGACCACAGTGGTGGTGCTGTTTGTAGCTCGGGTTGATGGTTTTGGTATTGATATGTTCGCCGAGCTTGGCATTTAGGTTGCAAACGTTTCATCACCAGGCGAGGTGACATCATCAGTGCGTAAGTGTTTCAGCGTATATTTTGAATNCACTTACGCACTGATGATGTCACCTCGCCTGGTGATGAAACGTTTGCAACCTAAATGCCAAGCTCGGCGAACATATCAATACCAAAGCTTGACCACAGAGCCGTTGGAACAGTTCGTTAACGAACTATGTTTTATTTTGCGCATGGTCCCAAGAAGGCATACGTCTCAAGTCCCTTAAGTTGGACAATCTCAAACTGCAGTGCAGTAAATTGAATGAGAGGCTCCCTTGTAGGTAAAAAGACAATTGCCGATCTCCTGTGATTGACAACGTTCTAAAGTTTGACGAAAACCAACGTGATCATTACAACCTCAGTCGAGGCCAGACCCAGCTTGATCCATGCGGATAGGCTTTTCCACAGAAATCACAAAAGTAGCAAACAGCTTCCACACGGCAGAGGTCAAAACTAGAAGAACGCCTCGTTCACACCTGTCCTCTTGCTGTCTGTTCTCGGAAATGTGAGGCCTTTCGGGAATTTCCGATTACAGCAGCTCAGCTCATCACAACATTACTCTGTGTCCAGCAAGCTTCGCGGTCATTTCTTAGATACTTCTGAGTGCAGCTTTACAAATTAAATGATACTCATTTTTGGATGGAATATTCCGGCAATCGACAAAAATTTGTACGGCTGCAAAAACCTACCGTCTGACAGATGAAGGAACAATGTTAACAGGCCCCGGAATGGCACATTAATGAACCGCCCATCGAATACGTACCCAGTGCCCCAATGTCGTCTAGTGGAGGAGCAGTTAGATTACATGTCAGAAAGTTTTGACAGGTGATGGGAGTTTGTGACTCAAGCAATTTTAGTTATGTGCGTGTGTGTCAGTGAAAATAACGTAATACAATAAGAGCAGGAGACCTCTGAAACCACCGTGGACAAATGCTGATTTCGGGGGCGCGTTTCCAAACTGGGGTTTCTAGTGTGGCCATGAACGCGTCTTAGAGAGGCAGCGGTACACGTTGTAGTATTACTAACCAAACTAGTTTGTTGACCTACACATTACTGACAATCAATAAACGTGTCGGTGCCTATTAGCTGTCCAAACTCCAGGAGTGTATTTACAAGAATCACCGATAAAACAAGAAGATAGAAACATAAGAAACTAAAGTGAAGACTAAGTGTTTGCATCAAACAGTCAGAACCATAACAGCGTGTGTTACCCTCACCGGATGTTTTTTGATTAAAAACGCACCTGTTTATTGCGATGCTTCTTGCGATGAACATATTTTTCCTCACCCGAACTTGGTTCAACCCTAGAACGAATCAATCCACTGGAAATAAAAAGACTTACTTAAACCTGACGCAGTATAAACAAATGAGGGTAACGGTGCTTATAAAGGTGGCCAAACACAAAGGGATGGCTAATAGCTGAACATAATCCATCAGTACAAGGAGCCTGAAACGTGAATTGATAAGAGTGATAACGTGAATGTACTCGATAAGCAAAGATAAGATGAGTGAGGATGGTTCACGAAGAATTAAGTGATAGAATAAGTAATGTGTAGTCACGAGACCTGCTGAGGGACACGAAAAGCGGATACATGTACAAATCCAACGGTCCTTTCGTGGAAATAACATTCAGTGGACAGAAAAAACCGTTTTTACTACATCTCTCTTGGAACAGGTGCAAACAACCTCATCTGTAGAGTAATATGAAACCGAGAAGATAGGATTCCTTGGCTAGAAAGAGCGATCCACTGCTTCATATCATCCTCCAATTTTGTTACGGTTTATTTTTTGTAGTGTTTCAACCTCGGAAGCGCTTCCCCATAGGAATTAAAAGACTCTTTTGTCCCGCTTCTCTTTACCTTCAAATAATACACCTGTACTTTACTGGCGTCAAAATTTGCAACACATTTGTGCCAAGTGTCATTCCATTCTTACCTACTCACAAAAACATAACCTTATAGAGCAGAAACAATCGATTCCAACCAAATTGGCACAAAAAGTTGTGCTGGTTTTCAGTGCGGTCGCAAATGTGTCACTCGAGAACAACAAATCACAATCGGTCTCATTTGGACTGCTTGTTCCACGTTATTACTAATGCTACGGCGGCCGTTCGATCGATTTATGTGCCTGGGTCAAAAGCAGGAGCTATTCGACGCCGCTTGCATTAATTGGTTATGGTTACTAACCCGAAAGTGTAGGCGTACACAGCACGGTTACGATTTACTGGAATGTGGTTCGCTCAACAAGTTCATTCGAAAAACCTGTTTCAGGTTCCTTTTTGATACTGTCAGCATGTAAGCACATTGCAGTAACACAGGTTGTTTATAGAAGATATTCTCACCGATGAGCACAGAAAACAGAACCTAAACACCAGTCGCATACCATCTGTGGGTACATTCGGTATAAAGCGTTCACTTTGGAGAAGTTTCCAACAGAAACATTTCAGCGGAAACTCTGAAAGCAACTGAATGCCAACAACAGCTTCAATTCCGTGACTGATTCGGGTATCCAATGTGCTCACAGGTAATCCTTATGAAGATAAAATTTTCGCCGAGTTGACATTTCAAGCTAGCGTTCCAGGACTATAGCAACGTGGATACCAAACGTCAACAGAATCCTTACGCAGTGTATAAGAACAGCAAGCATAGGGATAGTAGTTAGTGACCAACACAGCGATAACTCGGTTGGGCCGACTTTTGTGTCTGAACACTTTGACGGCACAGGACTTGTACACTATGAACCGCCAGAAACGCAAACGGATCATGTTAAAAGGCTTCCCGTTACCGATCCTGTACAAACTGGTCCAGTCCTAACTGCGGCACGCCGCCATCTGGGATATCGTCTATAACCAGCGACTTGAGTGATCACGAGGACCCCGAACAACCAAACGACACCTACAAATTCTCGTCAAGGGAACAGTCAGAGTCTTCATGTTTCGTGATCACACTGAGGCTTGACAACTATACGGATTTACCGAACTGTTGGTGATTTCGGTATGATGTTCGGTAAGCTAAACGCTCAACCAGCATGCAGAGTACGTGACCCAACCATCGCGGACTGTCCAACGTGATCAGCTGACCAATTGATCGCGCACTCCGAGTGTCTCCGAACACGCGCCGGCGAACAACCGTATTGCTCATGTGATCAGTCCACTTAACGTTTGCTAATTGGCGGAGACAACGATCGTCAAACGTAGCAAGTCTGTTGATGTCATCGTTGCGAACAGACTACATTTTTGAACTACGGAGCAAAACAGAATGTACACAAGCATTGTATGCCCTTCCTTTCAGCGATAACCGAACGTCTCTTCGACGCTACAGATGACGCAGGTTGGCAGGTTGTTATCCTCGGTGATATCTCACCAGTAATAATACAAGCTGACGAGGTAGTGCCACCCAAGTGTAACTGACCACAGTTTAAAGCGAAGTGTCTGTGGTTAAAAAATGCAGTAAGAATACCGGTCTTTGAATAGCAATTTGCAGTTTGAAGACGTGGGGCGCATTTCATGCAAACTAGCCCAGTCACTCACCCTGATCAGCATGGTTCACACATCTTCGGCAGTGGGAATAAACAAGACAATATCATCCACATACTTCATGTCGGTCAACCAAACACTGGGGTGAAGTTCAACACCAACTACTTGCTCCCTCAAATGAACCCTTTAGAAGGTCATCCATAACAAAATTGAACAGAAAAGGAAAGTTCGGATACCCTTAACGAAAATCACTGGAAGTGAGGAACGCCTGAAACAGTTGTCGACAAAGTCTCGTTTTGCTTGCAGGCTGGGCACACAGTGGTATCAACAGATTCACAAATTTCCCTAAAACTTCTCTGTGAAGAAGACAGTTCCAGAGGAGTTTAAAAACAACCGAATCGAGAAGAACCTTTAGATCTAAAAACATCATGACTGTCTGTTGTCTGTAAGAGTGTCGATACTCCAAGATCCACCGCAGAGCAAAACTGCGATCAATGGACCCCGAACCAGACAGAGTTCCTGACTGGTCCCCATGCATCTGACTTCTAGGATTTTTTAGCCGATAAAATATAAGGCCAGCGGGTAACTGAGACACGACGAGCACTAGACTGATGCCCATGTGGCTGTTACATGGATTACAGACTCCTTATTTGAAGTCAGAAATTACTGTTAGTGGCCAGTCACAAGGTGCTTCTTCGGTTTTCCAAATCACCAGGAGGAGTTTCGTCAGTTCGGATATCAACCTTTCTCCACCATCCTTGAAAACAGAAGAGAGGTCTGGTCCAGGAGCCTTGTTACGCTTCAATAACCTGAGCTCCAGGACCACTTCTGCTTCGGTCGGAGGACCGTCTGGAACGCTATAACTGACTATTTCAGTTCCGGTGTCCACATGGTCTGGTCGAGGCCACCTGAACTGTTCTTCAAAATGTTCAGTCCACCTGTCAAGTCTGCGCGATTGCCTGATGAAAAGTGAACCATTTCACTTACACCGACTCGACGGCCAGTACAACCACGGATCAGGGAAAAAAGCCTGCTATTACCAGATAAAAAGGCTAGCCCCATCTGTTTTGAATGTTCGACCAAGTGGTGCTCAAGGTCCTTGTACAGGGTTTTGAGCAGATTATGTTCAATTTCTCCACGGTCGTCACCATATTGAGAACCGGGTGGAATCCAGCGACGCTTCTTTATAAGGTGACAGAAATCCACGTCTATTGTAACCGCACAGCTCCTTCGGAACACAGGCCGGAACGTTCGTCAAAACGTTATAGTCATGGTTGAACCTCATAGGCCTTACTGGAGTATTTCGTGAGCATTTCCTAGGAAGATTTTGAACGCGATCTGAAATATCGATCGGGAAAAAGAACTTGTTTCAGTGGAAGACATCAGTTATCGTCGTCATTATAATGACGACGATAATTAATTGAGTAAAGTAGTGTGACAAGAACGCAATGGCGCAAACTGCCAATACGGAACTGCTGAGCCAGGGTCCTGTAACCAGTCTGTTTCGGTCGTATGAGCGTCGTGCGAACATTAGTAGCTCTGGAGAAGGGCGGCTTTACAAGTGTTTTGCCCACTTTCATTGCGTGCAAACTGGAGGATCAAGGAAAAGTAAATGTCTTTCAATCCGCCACGAAGACTCACCTTCATTCGTTTTTCAAATAGGCGCCACTAATGTGTTCAACCGATCAAAAAATCTCTACGGCCGATGACCACCTAGCCCCACCTGTGTAATCATAGGTTACGGTCAGCGGGCATAAGCTTAATCGGACTGACCAATAAAAAGTCCGCTGCCGCTAGCCGCTTAGGTCGGACGAGAGTGGTGTGCTCAAACGTTCAGAGCCTCGACAGAACAAACAAGATGAAGGAGCGGGTTGGAAATATATATCCAACCCACTCCTTAAACTTGTGTTATTATAATAACCCCACAGCATTGGCCCTTACCGTGACGTGGTTGTCATGGAAATTGATGGACACCGAAACCTTCCGCCCCGGACACACCCACTTCCACTTGGATCGCTCTAACGTTAGTGGTCGACAAACAATTGTTTGTCCCCTTGAGGGGATTTATGCTTTCTATTCGCGATAACATTCTCATCAATCTCGTGCTAGCTAGAGCCGACATTGAGGGAAAATATGAGGGACTGGGATTCAAAGCAAAGTTAACGACGGACAGATATACAGTGCCCGCCTCTACAGTTTACAGCACACATGCTAGACGATCTATGGATTTTTGGAACAACTAATCTGTGCTCGATATTGGGAGACTTCAACGCACCTGACATCATTTAGAGAACACAAGCATGTAATAGTGGTTCGGACCGTTTTTCTGATTCACTGCTACAACTGATCATTGGCGAGCTGTGTTTGTATCAGCAACTGGGAGCTCCCACGTGGTTGCACGCCGGGTGCCGCTCCAAGTTGAATTTAGTGTTCTCAGCGTTGGAGTTCGACTTCAATCGCGCAGATATTTTGTCTCGAATGGGGTGAAGTGACTATGCACTATTGCACGTATGTTGGGCAAGAAGCGCACTGCGGGCATCACACCCGCGTTTGACGTAATATCTGGTGAGTTCCATTCGAAGAAATGAGGGAGGCTGCGCGCACCTGCGACCGCGGCGGCAGCACAACCACGGTTTATACACACTGGTGCGAAGTTAGAGACAACTTTCCGGCACTCGTGAAGTAGTCTGTCCCATTTTCTCGTAGTTTTCCTCGGCCTAAAGGGTCATCACCGTTCGATGTTGAATTGTGTACCACACCCGGGTACAGAAATCGGCAGTGGATGAGCTACCGGGCTGGCTATGGTTCCTACGATGCATACTGGAAAACACGAGATGAATGTAATACCATGACGCTGAGAAGACGTCAGCGGTACGAAGAAAGGCTGGCAGTGAAATCTTCAGCAGCACCTAAGAGGCTGTGGGCGTACATCCGTCGACTGACGGTAATCAAGACAAATCCCGGCATTGGTGGATCAACGTTGAGGGTTTAGACAATGCCCAGCTGTTGGATTGGCATTACGTTTTGGTCTGTTCGTAGGGTAACGCACAGTATGCCTTGCTTGACAGTGGTGGACGATGCCTTATCGAAACGCTATTAGCTAATTAGCGCTGATGAGTGGGAACGCAAGTTGAAGTCGATCAATGTCGGTAAATCTCCCGGCCCGCACAACATCCATCCTATCTCTCTACGTGAACCGGCGGTGGAATTATCTGCCTCCCTGGCAGACTTGTGTCAGCGGTCTCTGAACGAAGGCGAATTGCCAAAGAAGTGGAAACGAGCAGTGATTGCGCCTACGTACATGGAAGGAGGATGGTCAGAAGCTGTCAGCTACCGACTAGCATGCTTAACTTGCATGTTTGCAAAGTGATAGAGCGGCTGATAGCCCGTCGCCTTCAGAGCATCTGGACCGCCTCTCGATCCTCAGTGAGAGGCAGCACGGATTCCTGGGAGGGCGATCCTGTTTGACAATCCTCTTGTTTGCCAGAGAATGATGAACCGAAGCAAGAGCTAATGGCAAGACTTCGGACATGGTGTTTCTCGGTCTCAGTAAGGCGTCGACAGAGCGCCGAATAACCACTCTCCCACCGAGCTGACAGCGTTTGCTTTCAGCAGCTCGCCTATAATAAACTTAATGGTGAAATTCCTGCATAGTAGGTCATTCGCTGTCATGGCTAACCAACACTTATCTAAATGCCTGCCTGTCGCAAGCGGTGTGTCACAAAGGTCAGTGCTTGGACCCTTGTTTTTGGTTTTCATCAGTCGCTTGCCCTCATCCTCGCTGATGAAATGAAAGTATGGATGACCGTCTTTTCAGATGTGGATAGTGAAATATTGCAACAGGACCTGGATACGATATCAACGGGGACAGCTCAATGGAAATTGCCTCCAAACCCACAGAAATGCTCCATCATGCACGTGGGAGATGTCACGGCATACCATGTTGGAGGTCACTTTTTAACACATTGTAGTACCGAACAGCACCTCGGAGTGCTGGTGCCAGATATCCTCAAAACACAGGTTCACATCACGCAGACCTGTGGTAAAACTAAAAAAGTGCTTGGGGCTATCCACCAATCTTTGCGAAGGTGTCGAGTGAGACCTGTTTGCTCTTCTCGTCTCATGTTCGTCCAAGATTGGAGTGTGACTACTCCGCAGTGTTCCACTGTTCATAAAGGGAGGTATTTCAACTTGAAATAGTACAGAGGGCAGCTGCGCATATGATTGTTGGGATGAAGGACCTCTTCTACAATTGGCGCCTAGAGTATCTGGACATGTGCCTCCAGAATTACGGGCGACTCCGCAGTGACATTATTTTGATACGCTCATCTTGGGTTATGACATAGACGAGGAGCTCAGAGCAGATTTACCACTCCGAAATGAACACACATTCCGGGACCATCACCTCACGATTCTCAAGTAGCGACCGGAACGACCTCACTCTATATTTGCCGTCACGGTGAGATTGGACCTTGACGTGGTGTGACGGCTTGCGCATCTCCATGACCTACTGGACCAAACTGGACGGTGTGGTGCCCACACCAACACTTACTCATACCAGGCAGGCCAATAGGCAGGGGTCCGACAAACCACAGTCTCCTGGTCCTCCAGGTTTGGGGATGGAAAATGGCCACCATCTCTTCCAAAAAACGTACCATTTCTGGTACACCGCCACCCACTCGTTGCCTTATGATACAGGGTATTCAGCCGAAGGCTTTGGTTGAGAACTCTGATCGTTCTCCTGTCTAGGTCTGGGAGTCATGGCAGTATCTCCGCCTACACTCAACCATGAATACTCACAACACAAACAATTCCATACTGCATCGTCCGTCTCTCAGTGTAAACTGTCCGCTGCATACAGCAGGGTGGATAGGCGAAAACATGCTACTGCTGACCCCTACCCCACTGTCCTATCAAATTTAGCTCTCAGGCCCCTCCCGATTCCCAATTCTGATAACTTCTCTGCAGGTCCCACAGCAGATATAATTAATCATAGTATTACTGTGCCGATAAGTCCCTGCTCTCGCCACTCAGTCTCAGACCTCCTTCGTCCTGTGCTTCGACCTAGAACGCAAATTAATGTAGGTGCCTTCAACGTTCGTACTCTAAAACAAATTGGTCAACAGGATGCTCTCGCGAAAACATTAGGCTTGCTGCATGTCGATGTTCGCTGTATTTCAGAGACTGGAATCCACGATAGTAGTCAACGTATGGAATAAACGGCACCCGCACTTTCTACCCGATACTGGTT
>QNGE01006582.1:11767-30294 GCA_008508345.1 Paragonimus westermani
ATTTAATGACGCGGGGCAGTGAAAGCCGTAAGGAAGCTGTCTCGCTGATGACGCCTTACTCTCACTTGCAGCTCGGTTGTGTTGTTTGCAAGGTGTAGGCACCTTGATGCTGAATGTCTGAATAGGGACGTAGTCTTTTTCAGTAGTTAGGTCCCTTCCCGTCCCCTTCTTTTTTCCTTCTATCCTATATATATATATAGGGATTGCTTTTCCTTCATGGTTGTGTGGCAGTTAAGCATTGGTGTGAACCGCTGATGTATTGCTGTCTATGATGATGATGATGATGATGTATATTAGCGTCAGAACACCTACCATCTAACGGAACGTGGCAAAAATGGTCCACCTGGTGATTGTTTTGAACAATGAACACCACCGCTTTCTCTCGGTTCAGCCAAACAGAAGGGAACAGAACGACTAGACCGCGATGGCATGCGATGCCGAGAGATGGATAAATTAGTGCACTTCGTTATGTAGGACACAAATTTGCGAAGGGATGGTTAAATTAATTACTATACTAAAACTCCCGCTACAACGTCTCTCGGTGTAATGAGCTTCCAGAGGTCCAACACTCAACCATTTTAGTAGAGTGGCGCTCTGTCGTATGTAGATCAATGAGCATGACAGTAGTCAGTAAATGAAGGGATAAGAAAGGTAGGCCGGAATAGTAGGAACACAGTACACTAACTGAATGAATGAACGCCTGTTACGCTTGTAACGCTAGTTGTCGTTTTTTGATCGACAAAGCTTCACCGATCACCAGCAGTTTAAGATGCGTGTTGCGTGGCAACACGCCGAAAGCACTGATCCTTTCAATGCAATAACGTGATGTCAGGATGGCATCTACAACTGGTTACCTCGGATTTCTCGTTCGTTTGCATCAGTGGATGACCAAATGTCTCCCATATAGTTGATTCAGTCAACGACTTCAGGTAACAGCCAAGCGGATGACAAGACTTAAAAATTAGGGCCATCCAATATGAAGTACTTTTCTAAATCACAGGTTATAGAGTTGAGTCGACTGAACTCTGTAGTGCGCTGTTACGCAGCACCAACCATATAAGCAAAAGAAGGCAACCATGATTGTATACGCAATAAGTAGTCATGAGTAGCGAAGCAGCTATCATGACCAAATCTAGCCTGTAAATTCGACAACAGTTTTCAACGTTTGAACAAAATAACTGACCAAAAACACTCAATTTTAGAGAAGGCAAGCAAAATGAGGAGAACAAATTCTCATGACTATTGAATTTAGTTAGTCATACTCGAATGATAGAATCAAGTGTTTATTCAGAACATCCAATTAACTGGTTAATTTACGACCACGCAAACCAAAATGAAAGCCGTAAACCAGTTCAGGTTCGTCTCATGACTTACCCAAGCTCCGATTGGAGGAGTCAGTGAAAAGGATGGAAAAATAAACCAGTTGTTTGTGAGGTAAGAACAGCTAGCTAACCGAGGAAATGAAAAATGTCTTGTAGATGCTGTGTTGCATTTATTTGCAACTGCACTATTTTCAAGATATGATGTCAATTATTTGAGCTTCGACAGATTACTTCAAATCTGAGCTACGGTTCCTCATGGCCGCGACAGCTGAGCATTAGTGTCGACGGCTTGTGTATACTTTTCGATGATGAGCCATGGCAAAGGTTTGTGAGTGCGGGAGACATGTTAACTAGTTCGTCGTTGACACACGATACCACAACCTATGACCAACTTTGTTCACCTCTTAGTGCAAAAACTGCTAGTTAAGAACTAATATTATTAGTCGCTCAGTCAACAATATCTGGTAATTTCGCAAAGAGAAGAAATTAGCTCCTAAGTCTGGATCTCAAAGCACACGAGTTGAAACTGTTTAGAACAGTTTTAAGCAGTGAATGTTGTTTACAAGGTGGACAATGGAAATCCAACCAACGGGGCATTGATCAGTGATACCATGTGGATCACACGTGCCCAGTGACAAGCAATACTGACAGGACCGACGGTTGCGTAGACAACAGCGTCAACTCGTCACAAAACTTTATGGGTTAACATATGGAAGAGTCCACGGGCTGGCAAGCGTGGCAATTCTGGGTTGATGCAAAGGAATAACGTGGAGAGGCTATCTATCGCAAGTCAGGATGGTAAGCCCATGTTTGACCATGCAAAATCACTTCCTGTCCCAACAACCGCAAATATCCATGCACTCTAATCCGGCAAAAAGGTTGACCAATTTATACCACGGCTGTAGCCACCTCTCGTCATAACGGCGATGAGAAAAATACCGGAAAACAGTTTGACAAAGTTATTCCCAATCTGTATATCAATAACATGTTAAACACGACGCCCAAACTATTCAACTTCATTATTCCCAATCTGTTTATCAGTCCGACAAATTATGTGAGAAAGAAGATTCAGAGACGACGATGGTTGTCTAAAATTAGACAAACCATTGACAAGGATATGCTAGCATGTTTGAAAACTGCGTGTGACCATAAAACTATCAACACGAAAAGTCAAATTTATGGACTATACATAACAGACCACAACTACCCCCAAAATACCTCGAGATATATTGGACTGCACTGTTAGCGTTGGGCACGGTGAACGCGATGCAGGCACATAGAACATCCACAGCGTGCACTTCGACGTTCTGGCCAAATGACTGTGTTTGAGTTAGGTCTCGAAACAAGCACCGGCGAACAGCCACATTACTAACACGGTCAACTTACATGAGTCGAACAAACTGATAAGAGGTAATGATGATTAAACACAGCGAACCTGTTCACAACCGCATCGCTAACCAGTTTCTTAATCATATAACAGAGTGGACTGTACAAATGCATTGTAAACCCATCGTATCAATTGGAATCAGACATTTCTGACGACGGACGATTAAGGCTGGCAAACAGAAAGCGTATCTCTGCAATTATTACAGACACTTCAGCTATACTGTGATCTGAAAGGTGAGGTTTTCCAATCTCGACCTACCAGACTGCAATAATAGGAAGGCCCTTTGAAAATGTTCACCCTATGCCATACAGTATGATACGGTCATTCACACTGGTCTAGGTCGTTTGCATGTCAAATTCACACCTTAATTTGCTCAGCTTGACATAGGGAAGAGCTCTATCAGGCCAGTAAGATCATGGAATCCATGTTCAAGGAAGCTATCTGCCATTTTCAAAATTAAAACACAGAGCCTCAAGAATACCTTTGTAAATTCCAGTTGAAAGAAATCGTCAAAAAACGCGCTTTCCGCCATTCCGCCATGAACATAAAAGCGGCCACGCGGCAAACCTTGGGGGGTATCACCGGATTTTGTGGTCGGTGGTTGGTACAAGGCCAAATGACCAAATCGTTCACTTGGCCTGTTTGTGCCGGTCAAGTTAACGGTAGACCAACAATTTTTCTGAATATCGTACATGTGGACCTGGGTAAAGAATGGGATAACAGAATAAGGTCAATATTGCATTGGTGTTTCAAAATGAGAATTATATGAGTTGTGGTGAGAAGACACGGTATCAACAGTCAAACGACTGTCTTAATTCCAACTGCTCTGCGCTTTGTTGATATAACTCATGCGCCTGTGAAGACCATGGGAAGACAGCTAACAGAGGGACAAAACAGAAGTAAGATAAGCAGAGATTACCGGCGAAGCAAACCGAGTACAATTTGCCGTCGTGAAAAACCAGATTCTCATACGTGGACAGGGGCGGTAGAGAAGAAAAACGTCCTGAAAGGGCAAAACCGACGAAAATGTTTTGGATACAGTTCGATTATAGTAAAATAAGTGAACAGATAACAGTGTGAACCGAAAAGAACATGGTGATGCGCAATAATACAAACTGAACGAATGAAATTAATGGCAAAAAAATCTACAAATTGCAAACACGTGACTCAATCAGTTCGAACTGAAACAAATCAAACTTTCGTTCCGGTAAGGCGAACGCGTGGTAGTCGACCTACTGTCCGTTTCTCGTGCATTTTTCGGTTAAGTGAAAGAGTTCGTCAATTCGGCATATTGACAACCAAAAAGTCGCCGTTCTGTGGCCTATGACTTGTTAAATATCCGTTTTAGGACTCCTACGATTTTATGAACCGACATATACACACCAACCCAGCAAACTGTTATACAAAGGGGTGTCTGCAACTGACAGCCAAGTTCTCCCCGAACGCCAGTCAATCTGGTGAATGACACCAGATGGCCTCAGTCAACGAAGCAGGCGACGTTTTCATAACTGTTATTAATTATGCGTACGGATGACTGAACAACGGATCGCACTGTCGCTACGGTAAACCTGAAGACATCTAACGGTTAACCAAAACAACTCTAGTGTAAAACAGATGACGTGCTTATAGAAAATCTGATGGAGTCATGTAACGACAAATATCGATTGACAAGATGCGACAGCTTGTGCATTCGGAACAATAAACTGTAATCAGCTGTGGCCTGCGGAAACTTGACATGGTCAGTTAGCGAGCCGGTGGCGAATTTGCGATCACGGTTTTTACTAGTGGACAGTCACACATTGTAAGGAGCGTTTAGAAGGTCAAATTCGTCCGTCCGGTGCAAACCAAATAAACTGAAGCTTGTGTCATAAGATACTGCTGTGTCCGCAAGAGACGCTTGGCCAGCAAGTTGGTTTATTGCGCAAACTTCCGTACTAGTCATGTCAAAAACTAAACCAAAAACGCATGCACTCATTTGCACGACGGACATGCACTCACATACATTGGGTGACAGTACGTGGTCAGCCACCTTGGTGAAAGTTCTCACACAGCATGTACACACTGTTCCGATAGTCCCTTCTTGTCCTTCGTGTTCGGGGCGTGTCCTTTTGTTCCTGAATGTCGCCTGTGGGTAATACACTACTTGTGAGTAGTATACTACTCACAACGAAACTGCCTGTTATACAACAATACTAATTTGGCATTGGGCAGTTGCCGGTCCTTGAGTAACGGGTCCAAGTTGAGTTTACTGATGAAATGCACTTTGTCACCTGAAGCAGTCTGTGATTACTCTGGAGCAATCAAAGTTGAATGAGAATCCATGGTAAAGTTTAAGGCCGGACAGATGGGCTGTTCGTGTTCACTGTGATGCATCTGTAAGTAAAAGCGAAATCAGGCCTGAATACGGCCACAATAGTGTTGAATATGAATCCCAGCCTCCTTTGATTTGTGAATTCCGAAACCTCAGGACTTTGGAGTGAGCCTGTCGGATACCTAGCCTTTCAATGAGCCCGGTTACGTTTCGAAATGAACCGTATCTGATGCTGCACTGTGAATAAACAGTTGGAGGCTATGACCAACCAACCGAACTCATGTCAACAGATCTATGGAGGACGGTTTTGTATACACTGAACCTGAGCTAAACGCCAGTTTGCTTTGCCATAGTAGATTCATGCTTGGAAAGTTCACCACCAATAATACCAATATGTGATAAATTAATCCAGTTAGATAGTGATTTTCCTGCATGTATAACTACCCTTAGAACTTTGGATCACGTTAAAAAGTAAACAGTTATTTTTAAGGCGAATGTTTTTTGTTTCGTTGTTTACTTCCAGCCATCCGCAATAGGACATCTTAGATATGATGCCCGCTGAAATGGAAAAAACGAGCAGCGTGCGTTTATATTATGGTTTATTTATCGAACGGTATTAAAATACATCGTCCAGACAACTGAGGGTGAGAAACGAATATACGCACAAAAAATGCGAAGAAATTCACGTCATTACTTGTCACATCCTAACCTGTTAACCGATGTCACCTGTCCTTGAATATCGGGTTTTTCTGTGACTGAAAACGTGTGCAAACTGTGGCCGCTCGCTTGGTGAAAAGGGAAATCCCCTCTAGGTTTATAAACTAGTGAGTCAGTTCGCTTTCTACTTGTCAGTCGATCTCTGACCGTGAGTAACTGATATGCCGAACACAATGGAACCTTGGTGAGCCCATCGAAGCGGTGACCACTAAATTTGTGGTATTTTAACAACGATCAGCTATTTAACTGGAACTGAGAAATAAGTGGTAACACTGTGGTGGAAATCTCGATTCACCGCTTATCCAAACCCCAACACAACAGAAGATCTGACAAACGGCCAATCCAACTATCACGTTAAAGACACAACATCAGGATTGGACGAACGGTCTCGGTGTTGTGCCTTCCGTTATTTATCATACAGTTTATGATTTTGCATGTGCTAATAAGATCAGCCGACGAAAGACTGTGAATTTCTTTAATACTGTTGTACATCCATAAATTCGACGTCTCAGCTCATGAATAGCAATTGCTTACTGCTACCAGTACCAGGTCTTCTTATTACATGCGTGGGAGGTTTCAATTCACGTACGATTCCTAGGGCTATTCAAAGTCCCTAATTCCGAGTATCACAGTTTACTAATATCCAGTTGATTCAACTTTGGTCAAAAATATGGTACCGATTATTCTTTGGAAAATGCTGTTAGGTTCGGCGATTTCCTCTTGCATTACTTGCTACCATGTCGTGGGAAGCACTAATCTCAAACAGGAAAACGTCGACCGTTCAGTGGTTTTAGGATCCGGGCGAATAGTGATCACAAACAGTATCTATGGGAGTAGAGGCGGGTTACTGAATAAGCCAAGGTAAGCAGTCAATCATTTAGGACGACTTGGACAACCATCCAGTACTGCATCGGTGATCCGATAACTTTAGTCGGACAATGATAGGAGTAAACGTGTTTACATTAGGTCTCTATGGTTTGAACCATTGAAACTGTGATCAAGAAAACCCAATCACTTCTCCCAGTCGACTGGAAAATTGTCCATACATGTGCAAAACCACTTCTACCACGTACTACTATCGGTGACGTTAACATCCATGCAACCTCTCAAGACTTAGTCGTGACTCGGTAATCCACAACTAATTCCATCCCACTGTGGTCAGTAGGATGGCCCGATGGAGTTAACCTTAATCGGGTGATTAGAAGAGGGTCGCAGGTTCAAGAGGGAAAAGGTGAGTGAATGAATGCTGGGTAATCAACAAGAGTCACACAAGCTCTCGTTGCTGTGGTATAAGCATCAAACAAACAGGTAAACAAATATCTCAAAATGTCCTACATTAATTCTGGGTGGATGAGTATGCATCCAATGCACGTACATAAAGGTGCGGTAAGTTTACAGCGAATAAAACGTTATTTGTGTACGTGTATGACCCGTACTGGCAATGTGTTGTAGACAACTGTCCATTAGTTGTTTAGTCACGTAAATTAATAGTACGTGCCTGTTTCACCTCGGAAAGGACCATCCAAAACAACGACATTTATCTATTAAATGTCAGTCAGCTTGCTACCACAGAAAATTCACACTTGCGGATCCACGAAGCTTTTGAGTGCCTCCAACTGGGGACCCTCAGGAATATCAAAACGCAGAAGTCATTGCAGTCATCGCGAAGCTAAGGTCTTCATTCGATGCCACTTTTCACAAAAAGGTAAATGCTGCTGTTATGTAACCGAGTGATATGCGCAATAAACAATTAACGAAGCACAATAATGAGAGTCACGAGAAAACAACTTTTCATATACTGCAGTGCATATTTACAATCCAGCTGTTCGTTCTCAATTTGGAGACGCATTCAGGTCGAGCCTTCGAGTTCAAACATAGGAATTTTCGGAATTTAATCTCATTTATCATTTTTCTTCCACCTTTGAACCAATGCTATTTTTAATTTTTGTATGATGGCCAAGTAATCGTATCACTAATTTATTGCTACTGGTGATGCAGAAGGATCGAACTCACATGTAACTGAGCATTATCACGGACTGCGGAAATTATTCCATATCAAACCGACAAGATCCAAATGTCTGTTTGGCTAATGTCAACTCACTTGGTTATCTAACACAGGTCTGCTACCCAGTCCTGCTCCGGCAAACACCAACAGTTGGCCCAATTCAGTGAGGCAAGCAGATGTGTGCTGTGTGCGCGCATCATGCTTGAACGTAGCTCGATCCACCTCGGTCGATGAATAAGTTAGTTGCCAAAGATTCGACTGTGGCTCGGTTGTGTTGTCTACAGTCAGACGGACGGAAAACATGTCACTCAGAGGTCCCTCTCTTGTAGCACCGCCGAAAATTAGAATTTCCTAAACAGATAAATGGGCGAGGTCATCAAACTGGGTTGACTTTTGACGTTGCGGTCACGAGACAGCGGACTATCGCAATATGTAAATAACATGAGGGCGCATAGGTGTCCAGACTTTAGCAAAATTAATGATTAAGTCATGGCTTATAAGCTAAGATAAAACTTTGGAATGTGAGCATCAAAAATGCTAAACACGCATTTTTGAGTGTTCCCCAGTGGAAACGAAGACAACACAAGTTAAGCATAAACGAAAGAGAGAAATTCCCTTATGGCAGCACATTCAAGAGCGCCGCCAACAAACGAAACACGGATATTTCTGGTTGTCTAGAGAACGATGAGTAGGAAAGTGAAAGAAATCAACTCATAAAATTTGACGCGCAGACCAGAAATGAATGCTCACAAATTCATGTAGATGTTAATTTTTGTTAGGTATGTTAGTGCCTTAACAGAAACAGAACAATGATGTTGGAGAATAACTTGGGACTGGACAAACATACTGACTGCCTCTTCTTCGAATAATCAATATTTCGATCTCAGTCAACCATAACCTCTATCAGACAACATGGTGGCTCGAACAGACACCCACCGCGAAAGTGACAAGAAATACTTCCGAATAAAGGTTACCAAAAATAGGATATGAAAACTGTATGAAATCATATTAAATAAAAGAGCTGGCAATGTTGTGTGATGCAAACACGTCACTGGCTGTGACGTGCTACCATATCGGGTGACGTTTCTAACCAATGAAACGGTTAGTCACAGTTAAGATAAGCTACAATTGCCCATCTTACTCAAAGGAACCATCAGGGTATCCTTCGAAACTGACCATCTTATGGTTGTCCAACTGTTAATGATCTTGGTGTGGTAAACGTTCAGTACGAATATGTGACCAAATCACCGCGGACAGTATCTCTATCATTTGTCAAAGCGATCGTATAACAGGATTTTCCAGAAATACATGCTAGCGAATGGTCGTACTCTTCAGGCGACCACACTACTTGATGTGAGATAAATTGCGAAGACAACGACCAAACACACCTAGTTTGGTAATTTCGCGACGAACATGCTACGGGTACGGTGGACAGCATAAAGATAGCATAAATCCTACTTTCTGGCGATAATCGGATATGTTGCATAGATGACAGATGCAGAAAACTAGCAATGACAATAGGTATGTCTGCCATTCTCCCTAATATCCTATCATTAACAGCACAAGTTGATATGATGCTACCTAAGTAGAGAAAATAGTATACTGAGGCAAGTGGAATACCCGTAAAAGTAAACGGGAGTGCAACCGTCCCGATTTTGGAGAAACACTTTGAATTTTGAAGGTGCAAAACGAGATTTCCTCAAGCCAGATCAATGAAAGGCTGATTTTCATGTGATCGAAAATCTAATAGGATGAGTCTAAGAAATGAGCTCATACTAAGAGGCACTGTAAACGACGGGGCATATAAGCACGTTGTGTAAACCCACAAGTTGGTACAATAATGTGGAACAGATATTGGATAGGGACAACACAAGTGTCAGGGAGTCTGCGAATGCTTGAAACCAGCGCGCGCTACTTAAAGTTTGCACATTCACCGGGTCGAAATTCGTAGAGGGAATGCATGAGTGGGTGGGAGGTGAAATCTCTGAATAGCCCACTGGTGATGAGAAGCTTCAACATACAAGGTGTATGATCAGCTGTTATCCTTAAACAGTAATTATGTATGCATTTGGAAGTAACGAAGTACCCATATTTCGTTACTTTCTATACCAACTCGCAATTAAAGCAGATACTGTATTCAAATACTGTCGTGGTAACAGCACAACACGCACCCATGCGCGACCGCAAACATAGTATGTTAGTGAGTGGCTATACGTAGTACATAAACCTGGCAAATTTTTCGGACATACATCTGTTTTGCTGAAGCAGGATAATCTCTCTACTGGTTCGGTCATATGCATTGTTGGAATTTAAACAACACGACATGCACCAACTCACACACGGAATAAACAAATGGCTGTAGTAGCAGCAGAAAGGACATAAGGAACAAAATAGACTCTAGGAATAAGGTGATGTTCGCCAATCCAGGATACCTCACTCGAGGAAAAGAGGTATTTCTCTGAAACTTAAAGAGCGCATGTACAAAGTGACCGTGAAACTGGTGTCACCCCGGGGTTGGGAAACGTCACTCTCAAAGTGGAGGACATAAGTCGCCTTCAAATACACAAACCGTTAAATTGGTGTTTGATTGCAGAAATCGCTTGGCGTACCGACCAGGATTTACCAAAGTCACAACAGTCTCCAGACGAACAAGCGATGGTTAGGTTATAAATGAAGAAAGATGACCACAGAATGATCAGCTTGTGATGTACGTTGCAATATTTGGTGACTCATCTAGTCGATGGATGGAGAGGATCGCAAAAGTGGCAGCCAATCGAACTAAATGAAGTGAACAATGCAGTTGTTTGACTGAGTAACAATGAAGCAAGGATAACGAATGAAACAGGGAATTAAGAGTCTTAGGGGAGAAGTTTCGCAAATGCAGCTTTACTTTCACTTGCAACTTTTTGTTCTGCATGTACAATACAGTTGTCCTGAGGCTGACCGTTTAAGTTTACAACAGGGCTTTCATCTCGCTCGTCTTTAACCTAGAGCTTATTCTTTTCTCAAGCTTTCGGAAGTTGCACACTAGCGTCAACCGCTGATCGATAGTAAGCAGTAGGAATTTCATGAGATTTCAGCATAAACCATTATCAGAGAAAAGAAGTCAAGTGAAAGAAGACAGTAAACTATTCAGATACCTCATTGTTGAAAAGCGCACTAGTATGTTCATAACGACTCAGGCCAGGAGCGGGGATTTCCGGAGGTGTAGTCAATTTGGTCCATATTCTGGTCACCGGATCAAACAGTGAGACATCGTCAAACGTGCCGGCCAGATTCGCGCCGCCCAAAATGACTATTCGAAGTTGGGAGACGACCTTATCTGGTTGCCACGTGTGGGCGTTATGCCCAACACGAGCCGACGGTGCATCGATGCAGTCGAGAGCACTCAAGGAATGCCTGACAAAAACGAGTGAACATGTTCGATGGAAGTAAAGCAAATAATAACAAATACAGTTACCATTCGAAATCCCTTGAACAGCCATTAAAACGTAGTGTAACAAATAAGCTCATTTTCGGCTACTGCGACGGCGAGGTGAACGAAACGAAGATCACATTGAAGCTAATGAAAATTGAAGATGAACCCCTTTAAAGAGAGGAAGCATCACAGCAGTTACGGTGATCTATGAAGCAAAACGGAATGATCAACTCTTCAATTTCGTAAATCACTAGACACTAAAATCACACGGGGATAGACCAATAGTTAGTACTTCTCGGATTGCCGTTGATCCTCACAATGGATCACGAAGTAGTACAGCAACAAATAAAAATGAGTACACAAGAGAAGCGATAAGGAAAAAAACAAAACATGACACGGCTTCGTGGAAAAAGAACAGGCAACAACCCTACGAATATGAGCCCATCACTGGCTGCGACGCACTGCCATGTCCGACAGTGTTATCAACAAACGGTGTGGATGGGTACGAGCTACCCAGGCGGGTAGACAGCACCTACCAACCTTTTTACGAGGTCTGAAGGGTTTTTGTATTATGTGCCATTTTAAGAGGAGCGAATCTCCCAGAAGCATACAGGAAGCCACTTTCGGGGATTGAAATGGGCTCAGTCTTCCTTCAGGAAGTCTTGTCTGTTCGAACCCAGCCTGTTTGTGCATTGGCTGCAGGGAGGCTTAATCAGGTAAATAAGACTTAACAACGCAAGAACCTGGTCTACGACCTGTTCAGTTGATTTAAAAAATGAGCATTAATCAACGCAGCCCCATTTCTTGAACCAAGCTAATAGTGAGCTAGCCCCGATGGGTTCAGCGTGGAACCGTGTGACGTTAGTTATTTTCAGATCTCATTTGGTAGACTCCACGCTTAAACAACACCAAGCAAACGAGTACTGAGATGTGTGGATGGCGCTTCTGAATGGTGATGTGAGTGTGCAGTTTACAATTAGAATGCTTCAGCTACAGTGCGCATCGTGGCCGCATAAAAGGCGTTTTCCCCCAGTGAACAAGTGAAGTGATTCAAATAAACATAAGTGTTGACAGTTGTCTTAATATTGTCTTAGTAACTGGCGCTAGTCACTGTCACTATCAGACGCTCACAGGATATCAAAGACCTCGTTTTGGAATCTTGGTACCTGGATAAATAAATCTTTCAGGGAAAACAGCTGTGGCGTGAACAAAAAAGCTATTCAATCGGAAAACAAAAAACGAGTCATGTGGTATATAATAGGTACTAACTAGAACGGACTGAAATTGCGTCTGTTTAGTACCACACAACGCAATCGAACCATGGCTACTGCAGGAAAGAAGCGGTTATATCAATAAACACGATCTCGCTCAAAAACGATGAGCCGACTACACGACATTCCGTAAATAAACAATGTTTTCCATACTGCATTCAATTGCAATATGTAACAGCCTCGTTTCGTTAGCTGAGTGTCACCGGGTTTGAATACCCGTTAATAACTCTTCTGCAGGCCTTGACAGCTTGATAATATCCCAACCCTTGTATGGTCATGGTGTTGCACGGCGAAGGAGCCCGGCTGGCACAACGCCGACTAGTTTGTTGTTTCAAAACTTTTAGTCTGAACGACCTGTGTACATCAGTATTGCTTACCTCGATATGTGATCCATCACTACTGTATGACAATCATGCAATTCGTACGAGCTGTGAGCGAGAGGCACTCAACAGAAAACCTCACGATAGAGAGTTCAAAGCACCCTAAGGTACTGAAAAGGTCCCGGCGTCTATTACAACTGTACGTTTATTTTAACGGTGCTTATGAGACAAAGTTGTCGGTGTTTTGCATTCATACTGAATGGGGGCTACATGTAATCAAAGTGTAATGGCCGCAAGGAGTAAACATCATCACTCCAAGGGAGATATTTTTGTTAAGCAGACTACTGCACCAACGTGTCCTAGCCCAATCGGTTACTTGTCCCATATTCTTCCATAATTACGTTTGGACCTTGGTTGCCGAGCCGTTAGTGATCATGTAGTCATCACCATCATCATAGACAGCAATACATCAGTGATTCACACTCATGCTTAACTGCCACATGTAGTAGAAGCTTCGTTACCGGTCTCAACACGCCGGATCAACGTTGAATCGTACTTTTCCTGCATTTTTCTCATCTGAAATTCTATAGTACATAGAACAGTGATGAGCTCCATAGTTCTAGTAGTGCTCCCAGAAAACTGCTTACAAATGCACACCCAGATAGGAACTGCTCTCAGACAGGAAGCGCCGGGTCACCAACAAGTTTTCTGGAAATTCCTCGACAGAGATTGAAAAAGCCTGATTTTAGTGTAAAGTTGTACAGGTGGGAGAAAAAGGGACACATGTTCATAAAGTTAACGGTTAGGAAGCAATAAACAGATTCATCCCCAAATAAGTTGTTGTCACATCTCTTGAAACTCAGTAATGAATTCGGATGGACATTTGAATGGATCCTGAAAATAAGTAGAGTAATTTGTTGTGAATGAATGAATGAATTGAGGCAATTACTGTACTCCACAAAAAGAACCCATTCTCACAAGCAACCCACTAAACATACGTGGACAACTAACCCACAGAATGGTTCAACCAAACATCGTTCAGTTTTTTAAATCCTTACAAACCGGTCTTTTGGAATTTATTTCATGTTCTCTACAACAATGAAATGAGTAGACTTAATCGCATGTGCGAAGGCCTACAGTTAACTCGCTTTCAATGAGCTGTTTTTCATATTCTTCCTTCCTAATCATTACGCACACTGTTGGGTTTGACTAATAAAAAACATCAATTTTCAGTGTGAGTGGTACACAGCAATGCACAAAACAACTTCTAGGGATGCACATGAAACCGTTTTTGCACGACTTGGAAATGCCCATAATCCATAAAACATTACGGGATTCTCGTGATGGCATAAACAGGCTGGAACACCGACAATTGCCAAAAACTCACCATGTGCCCCAAGTTTTGCTGCCTTCTGAACATGCAGGCATGTTAAAGCAAGTTGCAAACACTTGAATGAAATTTCCCGTGTGATTGTTCAACCGTAATCTTTTTCGTCACCACTGTCCGATTTCCATAGTTACCATAGTTGGTCAGTTCGGACGAATCGCCAAATGTGAGAAAACCTGAATGAGGCGATATTTTTCTCTGATATTTGTTATATATTCTTGGAGCCGGGTCACTGTAGTACGATAATAGAAGCTCATTCGAACATTCCATGTACCATGGTGAGTAACGGTTTCAGAGAGACAAACTTCGAAAGCGTTATCGAAAAGTGATCAGCACCAAGTTTTCCCATATACCAAGTCGCGGGCAATTAAATGTGGTGTATACTGGCCTCGACTGCAGTAACCTGGACAGAAGATCGGTAAGTTAACATCTGTGTGACGTGGTGAATGCATCATGAAGTGCCGGTCATGCGGAGTTCCGTCACATGACTATAAGTTTATGTTCAGACAAGCAGCAACCTGGTCCAGTAAATATAGTGGCGACTAAGTGGTGACGTACGCGAGCTTAGCAAAGTACCTGACATCTACTTGGCCAGCTATCATAAAGTTGACATGTTGACCCAATGGCACCATAGTAGCCTAGGTTAGTCTACAAGTTTCTGATGGGCGCATTACATTTTATCTAGGAACCACTCAAATAAAATTCAGTCTATAGTACACCAATGACATTTATTCCCGTACTGCAAAAAAGGACTGTCGTACGTTTTCAAATAAGGGGTATTGTTAATAAATGGAATGGCTGGGTAATTTTGTTGCTAGATTTGGATGAACGGTTGCGATACTGATTCGATAGTAGGATATCAGCGGCTGGATGCCCTCAATATGACAGGTAACAACCAGCTATCATCAACGGAACAGCTATGGTCGTCACAACTCATGACCACGTCGCCTAGGTTTTGTTCAACAGGTAATTACCAAAGGCAAAAATATCCATAGGCAGACCTCTAGTTGACGTACAGAGTGGCCAAAACAGCAAACCGCGTCTTTTAACTACTAAACTAACTAGTGGTGTGGTTAAAATGCTTCGAAACATGCGTTGACAAACCGGCGCGTTGCTCGTGTGATCAACTGGCGATGGACGGACGACTAGAATATCTTGGTTGATGACATTTTTAATGCACATGTACTATTCGACTACCCTGAACGTGCCCTTGTGTGACACTGTGCATAGATCAGTAAATTTCTGTAAAGCGGATCTAACAAAGATCTGAGTAACTCAATGCCGTCTCTCTCAGCTTTTTCCAATCCTTATGAAATGGAGATTTGCAATCCTCCAAATGACGAAATGGATCTCGTTCTGTGTGAAGGAAGAGCGTTTCAAACGTTTACAGGGCTCCTGTCGGACAACTGCTGGGGTGGGTAAATCAGCTTGTGGATACTGGCCCGAAAAAAATAAACTTCAACGGGGGGGTGCAGCGACTAGTCTGTCACCTGATCACAAACCTAATACCTGTTTCGTGTGAGTTACGACCGAAGATTACCGATCTTTATCCACTTGAAATTTAAAGGCACTGTGGTAACTTGCTTTTTACGCCCTTATTCTTCATTATGTTACTTATAGAGCGGGTTTCGGTCCTAGCAGTTGACGGCGGGCAACAATGTGAAGCTGAAATAGGTTTGCACGCTTCAACATTGGATCTTTATCACACAACTGTTTCGCTCCTGTCGTCATCGACTTCCCCTCTGATACCGTGATTTACCCCTCTAGGGATCATTTTAAGGCACAACTGCAGTCTAATTTACCTAAGACCTGGTTACACTTGTAAGCTTATATTGCTATTGATGCTTGTTGTAGCTCTTAACAGTGGTGCCACAACCCGTTTTCGACTACTATCTTGAAGATTAACAGACACTTACTGAAAAATTACTTACTAAAAATTATAAGATGACTAAATCCGGGTAGTTTGGGTCTCTAACCTCGGACTCGCTTGTCCACAGCTTAAATCTTTACACCAAAGTAAGCTAATCGTAAGCCCTACATTAGGGTAACGTGTACCATTTGTTGGGCAAATTCTGGGCGTCTAAGTCAATCGGTCACTTGTATCTTGCAATGCACAATGAGATGAGTTTGTAAAATTTGTATACCCGAAGATACTGCAGTGTGAATCTGTGATTAAGTGGTTACCGATAGTATATTGCTGTCTTTGATAATGATGGCGAAGATGAAGATGAGCTGTACTGCGGCTGAAGGAATCGGAGGGAAATCTACCTAGCAATCTGTCTCACTCATTCGTATTAACAGCTTCAACGATTCAGTGGTGGGTTGATTCATACAACTCATTCATACAATTCATATCAAGGCGTTACGGAGTAACATGGTGGTGTGGTAATCAGTAGGTAAGATCTACAGTACTCTCCATTAACAGCAAGTAGCTTGGTAGATTAGGTAATTTACAAGAGATTCAACTATGAAAAAATCTGGGCTTCGGCTGGATTCGAACCAGCGGCAGAAACAACATACCCAAACGCGAAAAGCACTGTACCAGCTAAGCTATGAATAAACATTTGGACTCCTCTACCCACCCATCTCACTTGCCGCTAATTGGAATGTGGTTAATACCGAATGAGCATCCTTAATTTCAGAAAAACTAGTAAGCACTCGGTAATTTAGTATACTAGTAGCCCTTCACTCTAAACGCAGAAGCTTCTTCAGACAGAGGAACTAAGTTTAAATTTGGTGGTATTTAAAGCAGGCTAAACGTATGCAACTAAACGAAGTAAGACGCTGCAAGCCATAGGTCAAGTGTACCTAAACAGAGGTCAACATCGGGTTCGAATGGCTAGTGACAGCGGATTGAAAACAGACAAATAGCTAGACTGGTCGGTCAAAGAGTTGATGGCTTTTAGGAAGGCATGCAGTGTTAAGCTTGTCTTTTCACCTAGTCACCAATGTAACTCAGTTTGATCGGCCGCCATGGGCCACAAAGTTCAGCCCCGTCAGTTATATTTACAACATACTTGACCTTTATTTCTATGGCCTCTGCAACTATGAGCTCCTGCGTGGCTTTAAACCTTAGCCCAATTACCTCGATATTCCCCAGATTAACTTCATGGTTTGTGTTTAACGTACAACCAGTGATTGTGGAATCCCCGATCATGGTCTGGTGATTTAACTGTTTTCGGTGTGCCCTACTAGTATTCTTTCGGTGCTCATTTACTCTAGTTCTATATCCTCGAAAAGTCCGTCCAACCTAAACTTGTGAACAGCCATTGCATCCTATTCTAATTATACAATTACAAGCTCTCTCAACAGACAATGGATTTTCAAGATGCAGTAGGTTTTTACTCAGTCGTCCCTTTCAAAAAAATCCTGATGCCTACTCCGTTCAAGGCCCCGTGAATGACCTCTGACGACTCTTTCATGAGTGAAACAAGGGCAGCGCCTTTTTATCCCCTTGGACTCTATGACAATAAGATGAATACCCGTCCTAATTATCTTACGAGAAAATTTCTAAGCAATCTCTTCATTATCCATCGTTATATGTATATATATACTTTGAGCTTTAAAATCACAAGGGGTGGCAAACGTGACACAATATGGGAAAAAATAATGTTTAAAGTGAGGGATGGAACAAGTGTGAAGGAAAAAAGAAAAGTTACGACGTCGCATGTATAAATTCGCAACACGAGCACCACAGATTTTTGTTCTTCGCCATGCTAGACGGCGTCCTTAAAAAAAGGTGGTCAGCGTCCTTCGGACCCCAGTTAGGCAGCCGGGAGCGCTCTACTGAAGCAAGCTTTAAAGTAGCTTCATACCCCGAACCCAAGTCACTTACTGACCAACGGGCTGTCGCTTCCAGTCTAACCCACCACCCTCAAATGAGGCACGATGTGGCAAGCGGTGAGTTGACGTTCATAAGATGTGACCAGGTCAACGAAGCCTGTGAGATGACATCAGTATGCTTGAGAGTCACCAGAGATGATCCGTTCCGGAGATACGTCGCCGAACTTCGTCGGTGCTGACATAGTGCTCCCATCATCATCATCATCANATCGCACGCCTATAATGCCCCGGAGACAACGATGGTCGAAAACAGACGCTCTAGGAACACCACCCAAGAGAATTGACCACGTTTCGGAACAGTACAATAAGACTGCCCTTATGGTGGAAGTATAAACTTGGCCTTTCGTAGAAAAACTGTCAGGCCAACGCCACAGACGGCGCAAGATGGCGAACGCTTTCCGAGCTTTTGTAATGTGATTTGTGAACTCATTAGATATTCCACTAGCACTCATACAGCACTCAAGACAAATAAACTTCTCCACAACTTCCAACTGCTTATTATCAAGGGTGAGAGCAAACACAATAAGCTCACTTAACAGACAACTC
>QNGE01006583.1:0-30263 GCA_008508345.1 Paragonimus westermani
ACTACTGCCAAATCGGATACATTTGTTGCAGTTGTGCGGTGATCATTTTATGGTCCTGACGAGTTGAACGACAAATAGATTAACAGGTCTTAGACTACAAATGTAAACTCGACAGCCTCTCGGGTTACTCAATGGGTCATCTTGCATATACTTACTCAAAAATCAGTCAGTGATCAGTGAACCATCTTCCATCGATTTTATGTCGTTGTGTATGACACTGGCAGACAATTCGTTATGAAAGACATTGCACAAACTTACGATACGATATTTTGTTCACTCTTATCCAACGAACACGCAGAACTCAGTTGACCGTACTCTGTCATCAAATCGGTATGTCTTGGTTAGTACAAAAGTTAGTTTTGGATTTTTGTCACTCTGTTGGCAGCGTTTCAACTCGTGAGGTTTATTCTTCTCAAATAATTGTTTCACATATCACAAGGAACGCAAAACTGTCATCAGTACATGTCACTACAACATGACTATTGTTTGTAGTTGTTAGAACATGTTACCTACAACATTAGAGTGTATCAGTCATTGTCACGTGTAAATCTTTTTCATGAAGTTTGCAATCAATCGATTCAGTACACCAGATGTTCCAAATTTGCTACTTGGGTGACAAGCACTATTTATTCTCGCATTTTGTTTGAACAAATTTTAGACCATCCAGTGAAATTTTCTGGAACCGCGCAGACCAATCACATTACATCTATCGTAAGATATCCGCACCAAATTTAGTACGAATGAAGTTGAATAGTTTGGGCGTCGTGTTTAACATGTTATTGATTAACAGATTGGGAATAACAGAACGTTACTGGCAAATAACGTTGTGTTATTCCCAATCTGTTTATCCCATTACACCTAACCTGTAGGCTTTCAACGAGGCAAAATAATTTACACCAGTCTTTGTGGACAGAATAATTTAGAAAGTTCGATTACCTGAGACAATGGTTAATGCAAATTTTCGAAGTGATATATTAGTCTGAATTATATGTTGTTGTACATGGATTCGAGCAATTTCAATGGATTTGGACCCATGAAGCATTTTGAGCTGTCACATTATGACAGAATAACACTCACCCCTAGCATATTTCGGTAGTAATAGCATAGCATTCGGCTTTCGGAAAAGTCAAAGGAACTTTACCCTTGTAGGACCGTGAACCGTGGAATGGAACTGTCGCTACTAAGTACTTCTCATTCTATAGGTAGCCGTTTGACTTGTATCGAGATCTATTTTAACGTTTGTAATAAATTACTTAGTGGGAACTTTGTTAACCGTGTGCCGTGAGCCCACGGATATCTCCACCAGTCACTAGTGAGTACAGTGCTATTTCCAGCTTTGAATGAAGTTCTTAGCTGATGTTTCATCTCGTTGTTCTGTTCGTACTACTATAATGAACATAACTGCCGGTTTATTAAATTGTGAAATGAAAAGTTTAATGGGAGGTTGCACGAAGCACTGTCATTTTCACAATTTCGTTGCTGTTTAGTAATACAACAATACATCGTTTGTTTAGCTGGGGTCAATCTGGCTAGCATTCCGGGACAACCTTTTGACTTTCAGTTTCTCTACTCGGTACATCATCCACGCAGTTATCGGCGAAATACGGCGGTACCAAAGACTGCTAATTACTCAAATGATTTTTGATAGTGGGTGTTGGAGAGGACTATGGTTTACTCAGCCACCTCTTGACAATATCGGATAACACTTCAGTTAACTTATTTTTCAGTGGCGCTATTGTACATCGCCATGGTCATAACCCACTACAGTATATAAACTGCTAGCTTGACGAGGACAGCCAGGCTAGACAACAGTTACTTGACTTTCATCGGAGTTCTCGAAAATAAACATGGCTCTACAACTATTAACTTGACGCCACTCTATCCTACCGATTCGTGTTATCTGGACTCCTCATAAACTGAAGAACAAAACTGTGCAGTGTGTTCGTCTAGATGTACACGTTCCGGCAGCCTATCTCACATCCAATTGCACAGATGGCGCATTAAGTCTGAACCTGCATTATTGCGAGAGTAATCGATCTAAAATCCGGTGTTAATAATCGAGATATGCATCGTATTTACTAGTTCCCTTGTGTACTCTGATCGTTCTTGAGAAGAGCTTGGAAGAAGACAGGCATCTTATGTGAAAATGCAAGCAGTGCTGTTCCACCTGACGATCTGTTTCTCGTTACTCACTTCAATCAGTGTGCCGTTGAAGCAACTTCAGGAGTGAATAATCTCGTAGTAGGCCTCAAACTCGGATTCAGGTTTCTTTATCACGAGGCAAACTTAGCCTATGAGTAGGACCGTACACTTGCACAGACTGGTCATCGTTAAAACTCAGCATTACGCACGTTCAACAAAACTATTTGCTTCAGCTCTCGTTAGAAACCTGAGTTGTGACCACTTCTATCGTATAGTTTGAACAGAATGAACGGTAAGCTTAGAGTTGAAGACAAGCACAGAACCTTAAAGTCAAACACGTACGCTGGACGCTGCTTACAACCAATCAATACTGATAGTCCACACAGCATTCCAAACTTTACTACACATAATAAGACAGAAACAGTGAAACTATATCTTGGTAACTGTTCACGTTGATCAAAAACAGAGCAAACTAAAAAGAATCGTTGCTGAGGGAGAACCGAAGGTTTCACATGCTGGATGTTGGAAACTTGAGAAAATTGCATGGTTTGAAACTATATTTTACTCCCGACTAGGCGGTTTTTATCGGATTAACTGTTCATTTTATGCTTCAACGACATTGGTGCGGTTAGTATGCCTGGATGTTGTTTTTGGCGGTGAAAAAATCTTGTGTTTGTACACTGAACAGAAGTTCGTTTAACAATGCCGTCAAAACAGTTGATTCCATGATGTTTCGGTTATTTGTACACTGTGAACATGGAGCGTATGGTGAGATGGCTCTACCAAGTAGTTCTGGTTTGTTGACCTCAGTGGTCTCTAGCTAACTACTTCGAGTGTCAATAAAAAATATTGATCAAAGAGACTGATGGTACCATCCTTTATGTTTCAGTGGGTAGTCAAATTTTTATGCTCAAAACTCCAGCACTTCCGTGCACACAATAACGGATCTGTTCTAAACCATCGTATCGCTATTTCGTTGAGAACTTGGCTGACCTAAATAGCGATGAGAAGTCAGTGCTGAAGCTCTGTTCTTGTTAGAGCTCAAAAATACTGTACATCCATGTCGCGACTGAGCGTTAATTCGAGTTCACTTCCTCATGAAGCATAACCACTATCTGATCGTGTGTATCGGTGAGTTCCAGCAGACAACCTGGTGATCGGAACCACCAGGCAGATATTGTAATATGGTGCTGAGACAATGCGATTATGACTTGCAAGCAAAATTGGTTAGCAGTGAAGTTACGATAGTTTGGTCATATTCAATCAGGGATCAGTGGGATGGTAATCAGTACTGATGAGTGGTAGGGGGATTTTCCTTTTTATGTAGATTGAACAACACTCACAATTGGTCGCGAATGCCGCATCCTATAGACTTTCCCGTCGGCTCCTCTCGAAAATAACCATCAGACTCGTTAGAGCTCGCCAATAGTGTATATCCTTGCCATGGCGAGGATTTGAACTCCGACCACGCTCTCATGAGGCAACCGTGTTGACCAGTGCACCACTGACCTCAAACCAGGCATGACCGAATTATCAAATCTAAACGCTTAACCATATTGGCTTGTGAGTAATAGTCAGGCTAACCGATTGCCCCGAGAGAAGACACAGTAACTATCCTGTCAACTCCAATCGGTGAGCTTTCCACGAGGACTTCTCATGTAAGCGTGGCCGGAGTTCCGGTCCCAGCCCTAGCAAGGATATGTACTACTGACGAGCTCTAATGAGAGCGAAACTCAAATCTTCTTAGGAAAGGGTGGACTGGAAATTTTATGGGAATGCATCAGCTGCCATCATTTGTGAGTGCCTTTCAATCTGTAATCAATACTGTTGAGTAATAAGAGCACGGACTGGAGTTCGGAGCACAGTAGTGAGCCGCCCTAACAAGAGAAAATACTGAAGTAAACGTTTCTGGCTAAAAGGTCAGATTGAATATGGAACTTTTTCTCGAACATGAGCAATAATCACGTTGAATTTTTGAATGTTCGCCTTCCTAATAACGATAATTCAACATAACCGAACATTCTTGAACAGAAGTATCTGTATAGACATCATCAATCTCCGTATTTCATGCCGACCACTTAGTTTGAAATGATTTATTAGTCTAGTAAGTTATTAGTTTGGTTGAAATTCTCCAGGAAACGATGAGGACCGTTTTGTACTGACCACGGAAATAGTCATATTACGCGAGAGAAACGGACCTATGAAAGTTACCGTGCACAAACAATGCCTACATAATTTTCATGTGAGGAATGACGTAAAGTGGGCGAAAGAATCAAGTTAACTTTTTCACTCGCGTTTTTTGCACCATTTTCAAGGAATTAAAATGTATGCATACTTTACTTCCAGGTATGCGTATGAAAACCTACCGTTATTGTCGAAAGCTTCTGGCCGGTTTGCTCATCATCATAATCCTGTTGAAATTTGGTTGGCTGTGGACAAACAGAGCACAAGCACAAAAACAACCGGTTATCATCCTGGACTCCTTTATCGTAGAGCCATTTTGGAATCAGTGTCGTTTACACTTGCTACCTAACCTTTCGCAGTTAAAGTGGCCAGAGGTACAAGTATCCGATCGCCCTAATGGCCTAACTCAAAATGGAAACCTGCAAATCACTACTCGAACGTTTGAACCTAGCATGAGTCGTGGCCAACGTGCTTTATCTGAACGGCTGTTAAAAATGTTCGCTGACCTCATGTTCTCTAATGGCATGGGGAATCAATTTTTCTTGGCTAGTGGAACACTTTTAGGTTCGTTCCGCCATCACGACTATATCCCTTGGGATGATGATGTTGACGTATTGGCCGATGAAAGTGTCCGTCTTAAAATACGCCAGTTGGTTCTATCGCTTGGTGATGAATATTTGATTCACTCCACTGATACCCGTGACAAAATTTTTACGCAACTTTTGAATCCTGATTTGGACGTATATGATCTGGAATATAGTCGGAATACATCTGTTTATCCGTGGGGCTGGCCAGCTCTGGATGTTAGCTACTACGCAGGTAACTCAACGCACGTATACGAAATTGCTGAATTCCATGGAAGTCTTACTTACTGGCCTCGGGATCTAGTGTTTCCATTACTATTCCGTCCCCTCGGTGTGAACTGGTATCCAACACCATATAATACTTTACTATTTATGCGAATTCGAGACACTTTTGATGCAAACTGCATAGTTACTGGTTGGAATCATGTTTTCGAATTGGAAAACCCTGTGCTATTACAATCATGTCAGAATCTGGGCACCCGTTATGCATTTGTTGAGCGTAGGAGATCGAGCAAAGCATTGGACAGTATGAGTGGAAGACCTCAGAAAACAATTTTTTCACAGTTGCTAGCAGGTGAAGAACACTTAATGTTACAGTGGGCAAACCGAACGGGTCAAACCGTGTTTCACGTTCTACACATGCCTTTCCATGATTCCGATTTAACAATCAGTACTTATGACTACACAAAAACGGGCTAAGGACTTTCATCGCCATGATATACTCATGAAAGAAATATCCGTGTGTGTAATATACCTTGTTCAAGTGGTTATATTAAAACAACAAAATTTAAATTGTTCTTCATTGATTCCCCGCAAAAATCATTCACAATTTTAAGGTGTTACTTATGTACCATTGAGGATATTATCGTGTTAAACATTATTTTGCATATGTGCCGTAACTCTTTTCGGTGTTTGACATCAGACCGGTTGATGTATAACATTTATTTTTGTAACAGGCATACTGTCTCTTGTGTTAAAGAATCAGCAAGCGTGGAATTATCAAGATTATTCATATGCTTTCTGGTTACGGACTTAAAGTTCACTGGAAAAATCGGATCGCTAACCGTTATAACAAACATTTTAACAATATCGACTCAGTCAACTTCCAACATCCGAAGTTGTTTCGTCTGTTCAGAATCAAAACATTACTCGTTAGGTTTCATCGGTAGCGTTACAATCTAGTTTCATTTGTTTAGCCCAAATAAATTTCTAACAACATTATTACACTACGGACGAGTATACAGATTCATGGAACTTCATACCAAACTAAACTTATTCCCACTTATAAGCTGTTCGATGAACATGGACACGCGTACATTCATACCAAACAACTTGATAGACTGCCTCGGTCGCTTGGTTTACACAACCTGTACTAGTAATTTTTGGCCACAACACGTTTATATGAAAAACCAACACTTTCGGGCTCCGACTGTGTGGCCCTATCGTGATTTGTTTAACAAAGGTAACATTGATGACACTTTGTCATGAGACTTTTTAGAGCCAGTGTCAGGGGATTTCGAGCAGCAGATTAACCACCTTTAGACTGTTACGCCACCAGTTGTTTCAGCCATTTCTATCAGTATCATGCCACTTACCAAGATGCGTCTGTCTATGCAAACATAATCATAAGTGATGTGATACATGATTTGGGAAACGGAGCGGTTAGACGAAGGGTTGTCGTGACTGTGGAAAACGGAATCTTTGGTGATTCGAAAGAAGTTCAAACACGCAATCCCATACACACAAACTAGAACAGACTTAATTTTGTACTAGAAATCGTCCACAAGGTGGTACGTTTCGAAATGCAAGAGGAAACAGACCCTTCTTTTGAATCGTATTAACTCGCTGGTTGCGGATGCTAAGAATTGCAGACGATTTCAGAGCACAGCCCGTAAATATTTTCCAACATCTCTTGTTCTATGTGCAACTCAGCGGAGGAACAAATCCGTCGGGCTCTAGTAACCAGAGTTTTGATCAAACCACACATCGGACCTAAAGTGAGGAGGTATAGAAAGCGATCACTGCTTTGCAATGCATCGAAAATCGTGACCTACGCAGGTTCGATAGTGAGTATATCTATAAAAAAAACCGAACCGCTGCTTAATTCAGTCGCATGAAGTAGAGACGCATTCGCATTAACATTTTCAAGATGGTTATGAATCGATTCAAATTCGTTTGCAGTGATGATGGATAAAATCACTGCTTATAATTGGTACAATAAAGCCTATTTAAATCTGTTCCGAATTTGGCGTATAACCACTCTTCATGCGGCGTCTGTTGTTGTTAGGCCTAACCGACTACCTACTCCCATAACCTCTATTTGTTCGTGTACAATAATTTTAAAATTCAATCACATGTTTCTGCGCAAACAAACGGACATCACAGTTCCGCTTAGAGATAACATTACATAAGGAGTCATCCGTTACATAGAGGAGACCATCTGTAAAATATGCATATACCCCAAGCAGCACACTCCATGTGATCCCCTAGGGGACCCCGGGGGGCTTCTGGTGGATAAAGATGGGGTATGACATAAACCCCTGGGGGCTAACCCCAAAAACTTTTTATTGTGCAAATTTCACCCACGCACCCGATTTTGTTCTTTTCTTAACTACTACGCAGTATTCATCCACTTCATCCTTATACCTTGTTCTACCTGATGTACATTGCTCCCAAGTACACTAAACGACCCGTCAATACACGAATATCAACAACGAGTGAAACACTGAGAAGCATGCACATTTATTGTTCGTCATCATAGGGTTGAAACACGGTTGTTCGATTCAGCAAATTGCCGTTCTCGCGTGCACTTCGTTGGTAGTTCAAATAGAGACCTTGCTCAATGATCTTCTTTACCCATAAAAATTGCGTATCTTTGACGAGTATCTGCAAAGTAACGGATGTTACGATTCTATGAACATGTTCGCCGTTTCATACTAGGCATCAATAGACAAACGAGTGAATGATAACTTCGTTAGATTCTCCCTAGATTGTGGCTTGGTAGAAGACAGCAGAAATTAGTCCGGTTAACTGTTATTACACTATTTGTATAAAATATACAGTAGATTTGCTAATCATTTTCGCAAAAATGGACAATTTCTAAGGTAACCAGAATCGTTGAACAAGTAATAACACCTAGATGTGTTTCTTTCAAAAAATACACATCTACAATGTGTTTTGTAAGTAACCGCACATTTTTACTCACCTTATCACATAATATATGTCGAGCTTGATGGCAAACAGTCTACAAAATAGCCTGTGTAATGACTGTCAATAATATATTCCAAGAAATGAACGATATCATCTGATCGGTGTAATTGATTCGGTTTGCATAGTACACGTTTCAAAAGTGACAAATCATCTCGACAACACTTATGCTGAAGGTCTTAAATAGAAAGTGAATTAATAACCGCTTCTCCTGTGCCAGTTTATGATCCGTTTTGTGAACAAATTAAAAACTGGCACCAAGTTACTTACTCAAGCAACCTTATCGGTGGCGACGAATAACACTCCTTTACCATGCAGAATAAGAGCAAACGCTCCCCAGTTTGACGCTGACTCATTTTAACAGCCTCATTCGCTGGCTGAAAGATCTGGTCATTGTCCATGTCGTTTTATATTGTTTACGCATGGGCTTTAATGACGATTCTGTTTTCTTAGCATAGTTCACCTTCTGTATAAAAAGAACTGCCAAAGTACATGTTTCATTCACACAGTTATCGAATTACTTGAGCAAGTCTGTGCGTTATTCCAAAACTGAGAGGCATTATGTGGTACTGTATTTCCGTCGGAAGATTAACTCCACTCTAGTGTCAAATATGGGTTAGCTGGACTGAATGTAATTTTGTAAGTTAGTAGGTGGCATAAGAATTTGTGGAATAGAAACAGCTACATGCGTACTGTCTGGCGGACATTACATAGGAGTGAAGTCGTGGTGAATGTAAGCAACCTTTAATCTGTTACTATGTGACGCAATCGATTTTTGTCAACGACAAAACACTTGTTTTTACAGTCAAGTTCTCTGAAGGGACAGTCGTACGGAGGTTACAGAGGCGTCTTGAACGAGCGAACGCAAATAAAACAAAAGAGCAAGTGCGTAGATCACGGTAAATTTGTTTTTAGCACAACGCTTCCAGTGGATGTGAGGGTTGAATATGCCACACGTGATTGTTTAGAAGCATGACGTATGTCGCTTCAAGACTCCGGGGTTTCAGGGTGCCAGAAAGGAATTCTGCCAGAAAACATGAAGTACATCCACCAACGAGTTCTGCTGGGCTGTAACCAACACCTTTTACAGTCGTTTGTCATCCAAGACGAACAACAGATAAGCAATCGGATTATTTGCAATCAATCGATGGTGTCATCAGGGACGATTTTGTTGACAGTGAAACATTCCGAATACACCGTCCGATGATGAATAACACACAGTGGTCTTTGTGTGATCGAATCCAGGAACACGATTGAAACTACGTAAAAGTCTAGTGTGAATTGAAATCCGCTGTTAATAGTGGTAGTGGTGGTGGTCAGAACACCGAAATTCGAAATCCACGATTGGAGAGAAAATTGTGTGCATTGGTTTCCGTCGACGTGTTGTTATTTTTGAACTTCTCATCACTCTTTCAGTTTAATGACATGATGGCCTAAAAAGAATATATCAGTTAAAGAACACCTAAAGTTGAGGTGATAATTAAGAGTGTTGTCCGGATACAGTAAACAACACATAAATCAAAAATGTTTACGTTGATTTTAATGAGCTTAGCTTGTTGTTTCTAAAAAATCAGTTTTACATCATTTTCTTATTTGAATAGAACAATGAGAAGACGCAATTCGTGTGATGTTCTCCGGAGTAACATCGCGTACATTCTGATTTCATACGGATATGTAATTAATTTTAAAAGAGTCACAATTCCACGGAGCAGAAGTCATGGCCTCGGGGATTAAGCAGACGGACATAAAAACTGGAAACTAAAACTGAAAATGCTGACTATCGGGGTAGTCGCGGTGTCAATACAAATTGTTTTTGAACACACCGAACCGATTTTGACGTTTGATAGTCAAAGCATCAGTAAAGTGAGGTATACCTTTCCGATTGCTCAGAAACATCACAGAGAATGCGTCAGGAATTTTGACTTTGTGTCCTGCTTGGATGTAAGAATGCAAGCCAAAACACAACGCAACCCATAACATTAAAGTCGAAGAGTTGGGAAAGTGATTTGACTAGGCTGACGCCAAAGTGGATGCAAAATGATTCATACATCACTGATCAGTACCTCAAAGGAAGGTAACAGGTTTTACCCCATGAGTTACAAAGTTCTTTATACAGCACTCAGTTATCATGAACGTGGTTCAATATGCTGGAGAAATTGAAATATCTGTTAAAAACATCCAGACGAAAACCATAGATATCAGTTCAGTTCGAGATTTCATAGCACGACGGCCAGAAGGGTCTAGCTTCTAACACGGACAGCCTTGGGAACCACGTTGTTGCAACAACCAATAAGAAACGCCCTCTCATCGTGGACTCAGTGCACAGAGGCAGGTTGATTGCCTTGTATGAGAGGACTAATTCAACTTGGGCGCCGTTAACCGCTACTGCAGTTGGTATTCTCACTTCGGAGTTGTTATATGAAATGTATCGTACAGTGCAACGCTTCTCTAAAAGTAGAGTAAAATAGCCGCACTAAGATAATTCACAATTCTGGGGAAATCTGCTCCAAGTCCTTTTTACGTACCAAACTACTAAACTAAGACTACTCGTCAGTAATCTGAGACAAATTGTTATGTTCCAGGGTGGTTCAAAGAAACATTTTGAAACGGAAACTAAGTTAACATGTCGCACAAGTTTTGACCCTTGGCATACGTTCCGTCACTATTTTCCCACTTAGTGTCGGCAGTCTATCTAACCAATGCCTACTAATTGACCATGTGCTAATCTTAACTCACTGACCGTACACCTGTATGCCCAATTTTTAAATGTCTTGCGATAGTACCAACATTCATGTACGAAATATGTTATACTACCGTTTTGCTGATCAGATATTTCAGCACACACCAGATATCGTCGGTCCAAATGGTGTCGTCCGGCCCTAAAACTTTGTACTGAAATCATGACTGATAAATTTAAGCTGTTACTTTTCATCCACTCAGATAGCGCAAGTTTGTGATTTAAAATCATTAGAGTTGACGGCACTGGCGAGAAGCCGCCACTCTCTGGCCTTAGGCAGGACATAACTGGATCACTGCAAATACAAACGGCTGAGTTAGTTTCAATCATTTTGTTTAGATTATTTCTTTCAAAGTCTTCCGTGCTGGAACCCTCTTCAACTCAACTACAGTTCAATCAACGATGCATACCACATTGAAAACAGCTAATCAGTCTGATTTTCTGTTGGATGCCTTGTTCTCTGTTGAACATTGGACTTCTCATACTACAGTTCGCAACTCTGTTTGTGTCACTGCTATCAGTCTGGTATAGACTGCCGGTGTTATAATGTTGATATAAGTCCGTAAGCCCTTATTCATAACAGTTGCATACCACAACAATATCAATGTATTCCCTCTTGCTGCTCACATGGAATCTTCGACTTTGAGTATGATCCCCAGGGTAATTTGAAGTTCCCAATTCCGAGCACCGTCTCGTCGTACCCCGGTTCAACGCTGGCGAGTCGTCTGTTTTGCTAAATGTGGTAATTTGTTACGAACACGGTGTTTCAAATAGTACGTTGCCTATATGACATAGCCAGTGTGACACGTATGCTGAAGAGTCAGTCCCGCATTCAGAGCATGCTCTGATTGGCTGTGACTGACTTTATCAATCTAAATGCCTTGTATTTTATCGATTACATGTCCGGTACCTTTGAACAATTGCACTTTTCAGTAAGTCAATGTGACCTATAGTATTAACATGCGCTCTGTGTCTCTTCCTGTGTTGCAGATCCTACTGCGCTATTGCATCAGTCACGTTGTTTGCCGGCTTGTGAAGATGATTACGACGTTTCAGTTACGCACTTACCTTTAAGGCACTGCATGTGAAAGCATTACACCATCCTCCTAGAACCGTTGGAAACAGAGTTTTCTGGATTACTTGGCTTTATCATCAGTGCCACAACGAAGCGCCGTCTTTTCGGAGATCCACTCAACTAAGTTACTGAGAAAGCTTGTTAGTGATGAAAGCTAACGGTATTTTGATGCTACGCACTGACAATTGATGCACTGCGTGGGTCGTGGGAGGCAGGACAACATATATTGTGAAATATCGGTTCTCTAATTTATGCCAAGCTCCAGATGGAAGTGTAGTTGGTTAGGTACTCTTAATCAACAACCTGTCCTTGACTGCCTTCCCGAAGAGATGCCGCCTAACAGGTTTGAATAGTAAATGGACTTGCAGATTTCTGAACGGAAACTTGGAGGGTTGTTGTAAGATATCCCCACCAAATGTAGTACGAATGAAGTTGAATAGTTTGGGCGTCGTGGTTAACATGTTATTGATAAACAGATTGGGAATAACACAACGTTTCGAGCAAGTTGTAATACTCTACGTTTCAACCACCTTGGGTGGCCTTCCTCAGGAGTGTTGTAATCGATTACAACACTCCTGAGGAAGGCCACCCAAGGTGGTTGAAATGTAGAGTACTACAACTTACTTGAAGGATTGTTATTAGAAGGTAAATCCGCTTAAAGTTGGTAGACAGCTTGCGTCACTGTTTGACAGCAAAAAGATCACCAATTGGTTATCCAAGTTTTCACAGCTGACAATCTCCGGGCTGTGGAAACTGCTGTCAAACGAACTAGCGAATCGCACGGACATCTAGACAAACCACATACATGCTATCCGTTTAGAAATCAACACTCTTCGTTCAACGATTTCTGTTATAAGTAGGCAGTCTGTCACTTGTTTGAGGTGACTGAAAGATTGACTCAAGTCTTTTGCACAAAAGTCCACCACTTTCAAGATCTCACTAGCAGAGCAAACCAGTGAAAGCTGTCGATGCTTCTAAAACAGTCTACCCCGTGTTTACCATTGTTTGACGTGCTATGACTCATAATTATCTTCCGTTTCCATCCTATTCTCTGTGGCCGGAAATCGGTGGACAAACGCTTCTTGCGAAGGATGGCACTGAGTTATCAGTAGCGATAATCGATGAACGTGTAGCAGCTAACATCAGGTTGCGTAGTATATGAAGCCTTACACAACATGGTAGTTACCAAACGGAGCCTAACTGGTTCTAACAGTGACTGAACACATCGTTCGTCACCTGCGCATTTGACCATCCATAGCAAGAGTGAATCAGTAACTATGTGAACCCATTTAGATAACGAAAACGTAGGTCAACCGGAACCAGCTTGGTGACAACCAAAAACGATCGAACAGTCTCACGGTCACTATGTAAAACGGGCTTCCACTCACGCAATGACTATCTTCTAATAAAGACGCTGTCTAACATATAGGTATAATTGTCAAGGTTTATGACTACGTTCAGTGTGAGGACGGCTCATATTAAACTGTAGGTTTGCTGCAATCAATGAACAACAAGTTGTCCTATTTCGAATTGCAATGCAACTGAAGGCGTTTGATAAGTACGGTTGAATTATCACTGTATTTCCTAAGCTGATTCCGGTATGAATTCACAGTGAAGATACTTATCGTTAAGCCACCTGGAACAGGAGCGTCTGGAACATGTGGTACTAAAAATAATGGCAGAATGATAATGTGTTTAATAATAACACAATAATACGTCTTTATGGACAACTTTCATGATTAGCACAAAACGTACATATTTATTGCAGCTGAACATGTGGAAAGGGTCATTTGTTCAGCTTTAAAGGTATTTACAATTGTGACTTGGAATACGTTGCTTATTGTGGCAGGTGAAAGATGTCCTCGTGGATAAAGAGGTTTTTCAAAAATGCAATAAACATATAGCTCAAAAGGTGTAAATCAATGACAGGTCATGACAATGGACTTGGAAGTAACTATCAAAATCTGTCATTGATAACTGAAAGACTGCAGCACACTCACGTTGTTAGTGCAGCTTCAGTTATTTAAGTGCTGAAGATAACACGGTTCCGCCACTCCAAGCTCCATCCAGGTATATCGATGTTATATTTGTGTTTAATACGTTAGGAACATGGTAAGCATTCGCTTAAGAGCCACACCGTTAACGAATTAGTCACGGCTGACACAACAACTGATGAACTCATGTGGAACATTATTTGGTAAACGACCTATTCAGCTACACAAAAGTATGACACTGAATCTCTTTCAGCAAACACCAGAAAATTGTGAGTTACAAACAGACATCTATCAAACACGTCAAAACTGTAAGACAAAGTGAGTAAATTCCGACTACACCACGGTTTCCTTCGGATTCACAAAGATGTGTGCGCAAGCTACGTATAGGACGTCACGTGATAAAACCTTACTCAAAGTGTGACAGCTCGGTCCACTGTTTTTCTGTCAGCGCCGGCAGAATGGTCTGCTGGATTTTGCAGTTTGACTTGAAAGCTGGTGTGACCAGACCAACCGACTAGAGTCAACATATGAAGTTGCATTTGTGGAAATTGGGGTATAATCACCTAATATGCAGTTAACAATATTTACATTCCCATTCTACGTGTGAAAGGTTAGTAATAGCAAAATCGTTAAATATGATGAAAACCCTAAGATTACGAAATGACTTGCCAAACGTGGCGTCACAAAGTTACCTGAGTCATAACTAAGAAAAAGTGAGTTGTGTTTTCACTGGTGTATGCTAAAAGCCCAACATGCTATCCAAGAACGTTTTAGTAGACTGCCTAAAACCACTCGTGCACTAACACGTTTAACCATTCAAAACTTCCGTACGGCTTTGCAAGTATCCTGAACGGGGCTTTTGTAACAATACGAAATATAGGCATGTTCAAGTCAACATATCACGTGGATACGTCATGATCACCTGCGATGCTGAAACTAATTCGTTAACGACTCCATTCTCATAATTGGTATGGGACTTTCCCCTTCGCCGTGTTTGATTGGACGACAAACATCTCTAACTTTCCGACTCGTCCTCCTTGTTTACAAATATTCCATTACTGAAAAGAGGTAGATGTGTGTGCGATCACATTAAATAATGCAATCTGAGGTTGTCTACGCCAAACTGAACGCCAAGTGAAGTATGGTTGTAATATAAGTAGAACAGTCGGTTCAAAATCCAACAATGAACCCTGCAATAAAACGGATGGGAATGGCAATGGATCTATTCCAACCCTTAGGAGATATCTTCATGGATGAGAGCTGCTGCGATGCAGAACACTCAACAACACCGCACTTGGCTGTACATATACTGCAATATTCTTACCAATCTAACTGAAAAACATGTATCGACCCTTCGATGAGATCCAACCATTCTCCCTGTGAGTTTCTGATTCAGAAGTAGAAAGACCGTTTCGCAGCTAAAGATAAGCAAGAAGACAATTGTGATAAAAGGCAAATAAATTGGGCTGGATCTGATGTTCACTGCGCGACAAAAAACGGGATTCTTTCAGCTGAAGTTGACGTGACACGTACGCTGGTAGGACAGATATACCGCTGCAACGACGATCCACGAGGCACCTGTCAAGTTGGTTGCATAAGTCATTCAGACGACAGCTGTGCACTAAACAACCGAAGGGCAGCTTCACTGATCAGTACACACTCAGCTCTGACCAGGTACAAAGTACACGTTACTCTGCCGTTTCTGTTTAAATTGTTTATATTGATTGGGTTTTTGATAATCCCCGGTCCATAGATTTAGTCGGAAGACCAAAGAGACTTAACATTTATGTTACGTTTGCCTAGGTTTTTTAGCTCACTTGAAGCGAGTTTTCAAACAATATTGGTAGGTGCTCTTCTAGTTGTTAGCCATTCGTTTCGCCGTTTCATATTCATGCTTTACATGCTTACAGTTGAAAACAGTATGCGAAATAAGTTCATCTGCTGAAGTTATTGTTCACTCTACGGTGTTCAAATTAAGAGCAAATGACTCTATTGGGAACGTAGAAGACGAGCTGAATCACATCGTCAGTATGCTTCAGACGACCGAATATCCAGCTTATATCACAACAAAGCTCATTGGGGTTACTCCAACAAGGCGCCAGCTAATTTCCACTGTCAAAATAAGACATCCGTAAGTATATTTAAAAGAGATAAGGCACCCAAATCAGCCAATCACCACCTTCATGGCCCTATCAGACAAACGTTTTTAGAAGCCACGTTAGGAACTCGCTTCACCACTAAGACCTAAACTTGATACTGGAAGAAAACTGGCTACCCACAATCAGTCATTACATATGGAACTATTTTTCTGCTGCAGTACAGCAAAATACACAAGCCACGGGTCGAACATTATCACAAAACCTGTCCAGATAGTTTAAGCAGCGGAACGATAATTATTAAATGACCCCGCAAATGATGCATTTTGACCAGTGGGTCGATACCGAAGATGCCTTTCATGTTTATTACAACAGTGGTTAGCAATGCTTTTCTCGCCGGGAGATGTGTTTGTAACTCAAATGCAACCCGCATTCATCTGCAGGGATGGTTGCAGAACGTTCTAAACATGTTGCCCTCGTCCTCCTATATCGTGGTTAGTATGGGAACAGTAGGAAGGTGACAGGTAAGTAGTGTCTGTGAATTCCACTTTCACTTTCAAGTTTATTCTACTCAAACGTTTACAGTAATATGCCTTCATTTCCGAATTTTACGTGACTCGTCTGTTTGCAACATTTACTATCCCTCCTAATTGTTTGATAGGCCAAAATTCATTCCATTCGCGTAAACACCATGTCGAACGTAAACAGTTGAACTGTACCTGACTTTCTTATTTATATTTCAATTCCTACCACAGTTAAACACATTTGCTTATATCAGTAGCCGTAACCCCCTACACGTTTTACCTCTAAATTAACCGCTAAACATTTACGTGCGTGTGTAAACCTGGTGTTGTAGTAGATCTAAATACCAGTTAAAAAACATGGGTATGAACACGAAGCCCAAATGTGATGAACAATAAAAGAAATCGATTCACAATAGTTCATGAAGGTTTGTTGGTTCAGAGTCCCACTACACTGAATGGGGGTATCCAATGGATACGATCCGTAGTGTTGCTCCAAAGAGATTTTTGTCGAAACAGACGGCTGATTCCGCTGGTCTTTAACTCTCCCGAAACCTGTACTCGAGCGGCACGAAATGCGGAGGTAACGCACGACTCACGACCTTGGAGATATATAGTTTATCCTTGACTATCGAATCAATTGATTAATTTGGTTTAGATTAGGAGTGTATACGTGAGCCGGAGAAAGACGAGAAGAGTGACGAACAATAAAAATTATGAAGTACAGAATGTTTCGCAAAATGCCACAATATATACATTCAATCCAAACCGTGCATGGGACTTAGCCACTAGGTCGCATATCCCGACATTTCCCTTGATTTACGTATGGTGGCGTAATCCATCCATTGGTGAGAATAACCAAAATAGGATAACACCGAAGGAAGCTCCATCGGCAACGGATCTGTACAGAATCGATATGTACATGTAAAGGAGGATGTACAAAAAACGGAGTGACTCAATAACAAAGCGAAATCCGTTGAATTGATTAGGGTGCTGTCCGAGTGAAGGACAGCGCTACAGAGTAGGTTCGGACGACGACGACCGGTAGACAGTTCCACACACGACGTGAAATGACGAACGTTCGGAGTCGATAACTCAGCGAATGTGCGTAAATGAGAATTTTCACCGTATGATTAATTCTCCAGCCCATAACTCGCACAAATGGAAAAGACAGAAGCGTTGCGCAGTAACTCCTGTTTATTAGTGATAAAAATCAAATTCGAAAAAATGACAGTGATGCTTTCAAACAAGTGCAGAGATGAAGTTAACGGAACAGCATCTACAAAAATGTTCAAAAATAAATTACATTACTTAATCATGAACTGGAGACACTAAAAACATGAGTCGACCAGTGGCTGACGCAAAATGAACAACAACCATGGCGGATGTTTTGTCGGTGATATGCAAGATGGCGGCAGCTGAACTGTGCATGACTGAATTATAAATATTGAGCTTAAAATCCACTGTGCAATATCCAGCTGGAGTAGGTCTATGAATTCATAAGCCTGATGGCGACCATCAAATAATTTCCACTGAAAATCATAGTAAAAACGCTGGCTACCGTGTATCCAATGATGCTGCCTGCAACTCACTTGATGCTCCCGTTAAAGAACCCGTGGACGTCGGGCCGGTGGCTCAGAGGTATGGTGGCGGAATGCAGCACGACGGCTCACGAGATCGAGTCCGTGCGGAGGCGCGTGCGAAGGATGTCCACGAATCGTCGAAGGACCGTCAGGAAGCAAGTGGTCTAGGCAGGATATTTGATTCTTTGTCCCGAAAGAGACATGGTTAGAATCAATGGGAACCAAATGAGGTACTGTTTGTTTATTCGCAGCTTCCTGCCTGCTGTGCTGAGCGTTGTGAATGATCCGGAAACTCGTTTGCCTCATCAGATTCATCACTGTGAGGACGAAGCCGGAGAAGCTATCAAATGTTGCGCTATATTGGAGCCCGAAGGGAGTTTTTGATATGCGATGGGGACACTCAAGGCGAGTTTCGGCCGCTCCCACCTAATAGCTTGGGCCCACACAAGTCAACTAGTTGGTGGGCCGATCGTCAGAAGGAATGATGGGGAGGCACTGAAGAAGCTGGTGGCAGAGATGAAAGCTTGCCACGGTTCACTAAAGCAGATGAAGTACAATGCATATCTGAACACCTCCGTAACTGCAGCGGTGGCATTCGGGCGATTGCCTCTCGCACTACGGGTCCAAGTGTTCATAAGAACCTCTGTCGCCTTCCAGACACCTCGAGAACCCACTTCAAAAGACGTGTTCGAATTCGCGTACGGTTGTGCAGGGGTGGCATCTGCACGGGCTATGTATACGGGGGAATCAGGCCAAAGACGCGATGGGTTTTATAAGAACGAACGCTCTGAAGCCCACGGAAACCGCACTGCACAACTGGCCAGTCAAGAAATGGACAAACCAGCATGGAGGTAGGTTTGATCTTGCTTAGAATATGACGGTAATCATTACAGGGGTCACTGTCCACGATTAAGAGCTATGAGCATAGCCAACAGGTGGTCGACTGTGTCAAAGAAAAGGCTGTGCGAGTTATACCTCCAAGCCAATCACTCTTCGGTGAACGGCAGGTGCAAAAACAAATGTGGTTTGGGTGGTTATCAGTCCAAACACTATCCACTTTTGCGTGTCCTACGTTCGAATGAACGGCTGTAAACGCCACAGCTTCATCTGACGGATCCGTAGCTTTGAGTGATCCCGGTCAGATGGTGTGGTTCTGAGCTGATGATAGAAACGAAAGGGTGACTTGATACGGAATCTGACTTGACATTTGCCGTTTAGCAGTTGTTGAGAGAGCTGCAATTGCAGACCAGATCGGTTATGTTTTACACTTCAGCGGTAACGAAGAAATCACAATTTCTCTCATCCCCAACAGAGAGTGATCTGTATCCGATAGATGGCGGCCAACCCATACACGTAAGTCAGGCTTGGTCCGTGAAGAAGATTCCTTAGGTTCAAAGAGTAGTACCACCTTCAGTGCAGCTGACGCGTTGGAGGCACCTAAAGGATGTAACATTCCCCGATAATTGTGGTCACCAAATTGGAGTACCTGTGGAGATAAACTTACCGGAGACCCATCGGACACCCGAACAACGACGTAAAAATTCGACGGAGCAGTTTACGAAACGTATCATGCTTCGTTGGATATTACTTGCTCGCGTTGATGGAGAAGAGCAGAAGGGATCATGTATCAGCGCTGTGTGGTGAACCTAATGGAGACTCCGTTCTCCTCGAAAGTGTGTACGAATTGGGATTTTCGAGGCCAATTAGCTGCCTTTTGACAATGTTCGTTGAGGATAAAGATGCGTTCGAACAAATGAAATCGTGTATCGCAAAGCGTAGCGTTCACTATGAAATTGGCTTGCCGTAAATTATGGCTGCCCAGCGTTCCCCATCAATTACCCAGTCGCTTACCAAATGTTGATGTCACTTTGGAGGAAGTTTTCGAAAGACCCGGCAGTGCATCACTTATATACTACTGCTGTAGAAGATTATATATTGAAAGGTTTTGTGGATCCCGTTAAACTTGAAAGGCCTGAATGAAAAACGTTTCTGATGTGTCATACATCATGCTATTACTCACCTGAATAGGCCACGAAAAATCAGTCGTATTCGATTGTGCAAGTAATTGTCGAGACACTCCACTAAATCAACAACTGCTGAAATGATGCGGCCTTGTCAGCAGTTTAGGCAGTGTTCTAATGAGATTCAGGGCGGGACGTATTGCAGTGATGTCCGATACTGAAGCCATGTTCCACCAAGTCAAGATCCCTGCAAGTGACAGGGACTGCCTACGGTTTTATCAGTGGCCTACTGGACAATTCTATCCAGAACCGGCTGTATTTCGCATGACTGTTCGCTCGTTTGTAGCTACATCTTCCATCAGCTGCGTCAACTTTGCACTCGGCTGAACTATGGAAGATTACCTTGAGGAATTCCCCTAACGAGCCTTGTCGGTTATGACTGAGAGTTTCTACGTCGATGACGGCCTGGTTGGCTGAAATTTTGTGGAAGTAGCTGGAAGTCTAGTCTCTCAGTTTATAGTAGCCGCGTCTGAAGGAAGCTTCAATGTGACCAAGTGGATGGGCAACGACTACCGAGCAGTGCTCATTCAGTCGACCGAATCGGTTTGCATTGACCGCACGAATCGTAATCCGTACCCTCGTTATGTGTATCCAACACTCGGAGCAAGGTGAAACGTCTGCGGCTACTGTATTACCATCCGTCTAGCAAAGCTGGACGCCGGATGCCCGGAGAGTCTTAGTGTCCTTTGTATCCTCTATTTATGGTCTTTCGGGATCTACTTGCGTTGTCAGTGGTCGGCGTAGACTTACACCTGCTTACACCNAGAACCGGCTGTATTTCGCATGACTGTTCGCTCGTTTGTAGCTACATCTTCCATCAGCTGCGTCAACTTTGCACTCGGCTGAACTATGGAAGATTACCTTGAGGAATTCCCCTAACGAGCCTTGTCGGTTATGACTGAGAGTTTCTACGTCGATGACGGCCTGGTTGGCTGAAATTTTGTGGAAGTAGCTGGAAGTCTAGTCTCTCAGTTTATAGTAGCCGCGTCTGAAGGAAGCTTCAATGTGACCAAGTGGATGGGCAACGACTACCGAGCAGTGCTCATTCAGTCGACCGAATCGGTTTGCATTGACCGCACGAATCGTAATCCGTACCCTCGTTATGTGTATCCAACACTCGGAGCAAGGTGAAACGTCTGCGGCTACTGTATTACCATCCGTCTAGCAAAGCTGGACGCCGGATACCCGGAGAGTCTTATTGTCCTTTGTATCCTCTATTTATGGTCTTTCGGGATTTGTCACACATACTGCTTCCAATCAAGCTGCTGCTACAGTCGTTTATAAGCGAAACTATGAACTGAAATGAAACTGTGGAGGTGGCGAAAATGAATGAATGGCACAGTTATCTTGTCGATATCCGTTCGTTGGAGCAAGTGTAACTTCCACTCCCCCTCATACCGATAGCGTTCGCTGCCGTGGATGTGAGAATACATTGTTTCTCAGGGGCATCCGAGTTGGATTGCTGAGTACGCGCTAGATTCGGAAACGATTATAAGCGTGTCGTGTTTTGTATCCGATTGGGAAGGTCTCACTTCTCTCCAATCAAATCGGTTACACAACCTCACTTGGAACTAATCGCGCAGACCTGGCAGCCCTTCTAGCCGCTAAACTATGGAAAGATTTGAACTGAAACTCAATCCAACACTCTGAGTTGAATTGGTAGCAGTCTCTCAGCTGGTCCGTTCTACGAACAAGCGGTTTGCTAAATTCACAACAATATGAGTGTTCATCCCCGGCTCAGTGTAGATAGGTTGAGACAACAAAGAACTCTGCTAATACATCATTGACGAAAATACGCGCACGTGATAGACGTGAGTTGAATCAGTGGCTCCATGGAAAGGATGGCTGGAACAAACGTAAACTTTTGTTCACCACTGTCAAACGGCTAGTTCAGAGTCTGACATGTTTGTCAGTTTTGTTAGCTGGAGGATGCTGCGACAGAGAATAACAATTTTGTTACAGTTCAAAAGATGTCGTATGCCCAAAACCGGTAGGATGACGGAGGCCTCCGCATTGGGACCCTTAAAGTCAAACGAATTACGGCAAACCGAACTGGAGATAGTGTGAGTAATACAACATCATATCACAGACGATTCTGAAGCGAATAAGACTCACACACTAAGACAGTCTACAGGATGCTATTAAGATGTTGGTTGAGAATTCAAGTTCACCCCGAGTTTGCGTAATCTGTTGATCTGGTAAACGTCCCTCTCAAATTGCAACGGCGGAGATAATTTATCCTCAAAACGGTTAACAAGAGGGCGTTCGCAATAACTGGATTTATTAAGGTTCTAATTGAATCGATCTACAGGGAAGTTAAATCTAACACCTCGTGCGTAAAAATCCTCAGAAATCAAACAAACAACCTGCTTTCATAACAAATCGACAACCAGGAGCCGCTCAACAGTGGTGGACGACAAAGCGAGACCGAGCATTCAAACAAATGGCCATTGGTCGGGTCGGAGCAATACGACTGTTCGTGCATCCAGAAACGATGGGAATAACAGGCTGCTTGCATCTACCAGTTTTCATGTTCTATCTGCTTTGTTCAAACTGCTCGAGGGAACCAATTGTTTCAAATTTCTAAGGCGAAGATTTCCCGCTGGGACCTGCCGATTGCTGCGTCGTGTGGCCAGTTTGGGATGCAAGATTGCTCGTGAACTTGTGAAAATATATTTTCTCAATGAATGCACACAGCAAGGTCCATATCCCTATCAGTTCCTCCGGCTCCTAAGGAAGAACAAACTGAAGGTGACCAACAATAACCTCAGACGTTTTGCGACTGCCCACATTGAGACTGCTCAAATGCGACTGGCTCATTTGCGTCAGACACATTGCCACCTTTTATCCGTCGCCGAAAATTTGACACTTTGTTCTCGTATTCTCTTCACACTATTCTGTAAGAAAATTATCGATCGTACGAAGAGGACTTATATCAATCGGTTGCGGGAGTCACGTACGAAGCACGGTGAAGAACCAATTCCGCCGGATTCTAGTAAGTACGTGCTGAACTGTTCTTCAATACAGTTGGATTCCTTGCAACTAGAAGCGTTAGCCTTAGATCTTGATTATGAAATACCATCACATAAGGTTGATCGTTTTGTGTTGAAGCCCAGTTTGAGAATCTTATTGATCAGTTATCTGATCTTCGACCAACTAGTGCTGACAATCTAGGTCGGTTGAAGACTAAGTTCACCGATATAGCGTATGGTTTTATCAGGACTCCAATTAATAGTCAATGTGCTATCACGAGGCAACACCTGCAATCATTAAGAGAGCTTAAGTCGAAAAACGTGGTTATACTTAAGCCTGATAAGGGTTATGGGGCCGTCATTCTAGACAAGGATGTGTATGTACAAAAGATGTTATCAATATTGGATGATCAAACAAAGTTTCGACGAATAGAGAGAGTGGACAGCATTGACGAAATAGAGGACCGCATAGGACGACATATTCAGCTGCTATTGCAGTTGCGGATTATTGACGAAGTAACGTATAAGTCTTTTAAGCCGTGCGGATCGTCAACACCTCAACTTTACGGCCTACCAAAGACTCACAAATCTGGGATGCAACTGAGGCCAATTTTAGTAATGACAAACTCACCTTACCACAAATTAGCACGCTGGCTGGTCACTATTCTAACCCCAGTAAAACAGAAATTTCAGAAATACTCCATTAAAGATTCCTTTGAATTGATCAGTGACCTGGACAGAATCAATCTTGCCAATGAACTGATGTGCTCTATGGATGTTCAGTCACTTTTCACAAATGTATCATTGCATGAAACGATTGACTACATTTGTGAACTCGTTGAAATGAGTCACACTTCGTTGCCACTTCCCACCGAAATATTGAAAGAAACTTTGCTGCTATGTACTGAGAATGACAGTTTTCGTTTCCTTGAACAGTCCTACCGTCAAATAGACAGAGTAGCCATGGGAAGTCCACTAGATCCCATCATAGCAGACTTTCTCATGCTAAAAATTGAGCAACAGCTAGCTACGGAGATAGAAAACTTGTCATATTACAAGCGTTACGTCGATGACACCTTAATTTTCAGTCGATCTAAACAGATGATAGATAACTTGGTGCAACGTCTAAATGGTTGCCATCCTAATCTGAAGGTCACTTGTGAATTTGAGGTCGAAAACTGCCTGCCATTTCTAGATATCCTAATAAATCGTCGGGAAGATGGCTCGGTTAGAAGAACCGTGTATAGGAAACCCACATGGTCAGGTCAATACCTAAACTTTAGCAGCTTCACACCGATCCAACACAAACGAGCACTAGTAAATACTCTCTTCACACGAGCAAGGCGAATCTGTACGCCCGACGGCCCCGCGGAGGAACTAGATCTGATTACGTCTGTCCTACAATCGAATGGTTATCCCAGAAGTTTCATAGATAGGCACAGTAGACCAAAATTACCATCCGAAAAAGTGTTCACTGTAGAGAAAAAGAGGGTCTACATAGGGCTACCCTTTAGGGGTGATTATGTCATGCAGCAAACAGCACATCGATTAAGAAATTCAATTAAACGAATATTTAATGCAGCTGAACTCCGTGTAATCGCTCGGACTCAGAAACTACCATTGCCTTCAATCATAGGAGATCAGCCTATCGGCGCCACTTTACATTGTGTTTACCAATCTGTATGTAACTGCGGAGAAAGTTGCATAGGCAGAACCGAGAGATGCTTGATCTCCAGAATGAAGGAACATTTACCTAAATGGGTACAGAAGTCCGTGTCACCGGAGAATAGTAATGTTTCTGAAATGCATAAACAGCCTGTTTCCTCAGTCGCTAGACACGTCTTGACCACCGGTCATGCTATCGATCCATCTTGTGCATTCAAAATCCTGTTGCGTCATTCCAATCCTACAAGAAAAATGTTTGATTTCAGTATTTAAAAGTTTACAGGGCTCTGAGTAAATGACAGTGAATGAGACGGTAGCAGTAGCTGATGTGAGGACAAAGATGAATGATGCAATTTATTTAAAGGGAAAGAGCAGAGTGTATGGCCACCTTTCAAGATCAATCAGATCTCGGCAATATGAAGATAACGCAAGAAACTTTGACAAAATCAACAGATGTTTTGAAATCCTCGCGATTCCGCACACAAAGTTGTCCTTTTTAGAAAGCGTCACCCTACCAGTCGTAAGAAGGTTGAACTGGTCTGCACTGCCATATGAGGCGAGGGATCCCATTCTTCTGTCATCGGAATGTATAGTAAACTTATCACTTACTTTGTACTGTCATGGAAACTTGACATTTTAGAGCATCTTGTGTACAATGGGGAATTCACCGACTATACTGGATTATATATATATTGCAAAACTGTACGAAATGTGGGATTTGGAAAGCTAATCCATGCGGTCAGCAGATGAAACCTATAAGCTGGGAGCATGTTGTGGTCTTCCATTCGGCATTTACCTTTGTGAGCATAGATTACTCCGACCTTTTGTTCGTCAAGCATGAGCGAGCAAACAAAAAGCAATCAGAGTTGGAGGACACTATTAGCTCGTGGAATCAAGACAGGATAGCTTGTTGTCCTACAGAAAAAATCTGTGAATCGATAATCAATCCATTCCACGCTAGTCAGCGTGGTGGCGCATAGAAGCGCCCGTTGGTTTAACACATTTTGTGATACAGTGCAACTTAAGATCAGTATAAGGTTAAGAAGCAGTGCGGTTTCTCAGCGTGGTTCAGCAAAATTATTCTGCTTACATGTAGCTAACCGCCCTTCAGGAAAATTTCGGATCCCTGTTTTTCTAGTTGTACGCCCTGTAACTTCCTCCACACTCATGTGGAGTGGGATCGAGCGATTTACGAAACATAATTAAGTGAGTTAGCAATAGCTGAACACAAAATTTCGTTCCACACATTTGTTTCAGTGAAACAACGGTTGGATAGGAAATGCGGTGATTTAATGTCATGGATGTTATTGTATTTCATTCGAATTAGTCTCGACATTACCTAACAAATTTGAAAAGATCAGAGGCCACATGCTGTCACGTTGTACGTTAATCATCTGGATTCTTAAATTCATGTCTACTTATTTCGCTCCTGAAATATGTCGCCCGCGTTCTGTTAAAGCATAGCATGCTGACCTCATTCAGGTCACTTAACGTAAACCGGATGGAACACGTCCGACACAGTTTCGACCAGATCTTAGGGAATGGCAGTCCACATTATTGATGACTGTTAGCGAGGAAACGTCAACATTTTCCGAAATATTTTAAACTTTTCACGTCAAAAGGAAGAACGTGACCGACTCAAACCAAAATCTCCAACTCTCATACGTCGTCTAATAGTGTTTTTTCAGCATCTGTGAATTCAGATGATCAACTCAAGCGGCTGCAGTGTAATCAGTTTGTGAATCAATAGAGTTTCTCACAGGCCATCGTAGATCCGTTTGCCGAATCCTACCTAACTGTTCACAGCTCGATTTTTGCCCATATATTGAATACAACTGATTCACCGACCAATAACAGGAGAGGTGAGTTTTCATATACGAACTTTCTGGGCATATTCTAAGGACAATCGCGCAGTATTTGTGGCGTTCCATTAAACATTTTGGGTTTCTGTTCACTTAACCGCAATGTCTACTCAGCTAGTTGAATTTGCCCCTGCTTCCTTTTATCCGAATCAAATTAAGTGCGCGTACGTTTTATCCAGTGTGGCGTGTCATACTCACTAAGTTCCAAATCATGTACAATCAGTGAGTGACATTAGGCCTGTGGTAGGAAATTTCGATTGATATTATAAATGGGCCCCGTGGACTGTATGTTAGCGACACCTGAAGATAATATAGAAACGTAGGGTTTTACCTAACCTACCCAAGGACGTACAGGTCTATAGACAAAGCCGGCAGCTTCGACTTCCTTTAAAGCCTCGATGAACTAGTGGCCGAAGTTTCTGCACTTGCCATTTAACTAGGTATGGTTGTTCATCCGGTTGTCTTGCTAAATTTCGTCCGTAGCAACCTTCATAAGGGATCAGTCAACAAAACCCGCAGAGAAGTTCGTAGACGGACAACAATGACATCACGCGCGGTAGACTTGCAAAATTCTCACCACTCACCTTTTTTCAGACAACGTACACACATGCAGATCAACACGGTTGGTGGCGTCCGATTCAGACTAGCCTGCCACAGTGACTGAAGCCAAAGGACGCTTGCGCTTAATCTTCACCGCAATTGGCTTACGGCGCACCACTTGCTGTTCCACCCACACACCCGAAGAAATAAGATCGGGAGTTGTGCTAGTGGGGCCTTTGTGTCCAGCTGGCCAATGCTGGTTGGATAGTTGATTGGCCAATAAGGAAAGGAAACGTTTACCTCTCGGAAACTAAACAGACAGAGGCTGCAATGACGAGAATGACGAGCTCTAAACTAGGAAGAAAGATTTGTGAAGTGTAAGAAGCATTGCAGTATAGGAGTGCAGGTCAATGCATCCCAAAGAAGATAAGGATAGGAAACAAAATTCCCATTGAACTACTAAAAGCCAGACAGACCATTCATCATAAGGCACACTGACAAAGCTGAAGAAATGAATAGATAGGAGATTGCAGAAACCCTGGTTTCTGAAAAGAGGAGCAGATTAATTGCCGATGACCAGGCTGTTGGCCGATGAAGTCAATAACAGAGGTAGAACGGACATGCTGATATGACTTACCTGACCTCAGCCTAACGTACTCGTCGTCTTTTCGCCGACGGTGTACTGTGAGTACGTCAGTGATCTAATAACCTCGAACGGCCAGCACACTCGCAGCCGCACACATCGGGACGCCATATAGTTACGTCACCGCGACCTATGGCACCCATGGTTCCCTCGCGTGCAGCACGCTTCCGCTGGCGGCCGCGCGATAACTGCTCGTTTAACTTTTGGGCGTCCTCCCGGACCGTATTTCTCCAGGCCGTCCGGTTCAACGCTAAGCCCTCTCCACATCCAAAATCCATGTTACAATGTGAAAGAATTATCAGATCAAACACACACATGCAAACACACACTGTTGGTGGCATCCGTTTCCGGGTAGTCTGTCATAATGACCAAAGCCAAAAACGCCTGCGTTTACCCATCACCACAAGTGACTTGCACTGCACCGCTTAGTTCAGACTCAGCCAACAAGCATTCAGTTCAAACCCGAAGGCATAAGACTACGAGGTGTGCGTATGAGGACTCGGTGTACGGAGAGCCAATGACCGTTACCCAAACGATTGGCTACTTCAAAACTATTGGCCGACGATGTAATATGAGTGCGTTGGTGACTTGATAATGCCCAAAAGCGCAGCTGTACGCATTGCACTCCCCTATGATCCCATTGCCACGAACTATGTCACCTATCTTTCCTTTGCTCGCCACACGAATCAGTTTCCTGTCGCGCAACAGTTCCCACATGATACTGCGGATTTCCGTCCGAGGCATGTTCCCCCAGACCGTCTGGTTCAACCACGAGTATTCTCAGGATAAAAAATAAGTGTTACAATGCGAAGGATTTATCAGGATAACCTTCTGGTTCGTAGTTTTTGACTACAGAGATACCACTTACCTGATTTCAGTTATCCAAATAGAATCTGCTCTGAAATACAGTCATCGCGCATCCGGCGAGCATGATCTAGCCGACAAAGCGGATTGGGCATTAGCACGGCACACATCCCAACCAAGTACGCTTGCCGTGTTACCTCAATGTCCGACCACTGAATACCCAAGATGCATCGAAGCATTACAGATGGAAACTGCTTAGATAGCGCACGTTCAGTTGCTACAGTGTCCAGGTTTCACTACCGCGCAACAATATAGACGGCAGCATTTTGCGGAGAAGAGAGAACTTAACGGTCATGTTCAGACCATCTTTATTCCAGGCAGATTTGTCAATCAGTCCGAAAGAAGCACTAGCCTTCGCCAAGAAAGCTCGAAACTCTCTGTTCGCGAACAAATTTGTGGAAGAATTGCCATCTTAGTGGCAGAAATCTGCTCAGCTGATGACAACGTCTTTATTGACACGAATTTGAGGTGCATGTGGAAGAACACCTCCACCTGGAGAAAGTTAGAAGAAAGAGAATGTCTTACGTATGTTGATATCCAATCCAAACTCGGGTGCTGCAACCGCGAGAGCCTTGGCCAGTCGCTGTGGTTTGTCTTCATCATACGCGAACATCGCGCTGTCATCTGCGAACAGGAATATGCACATTGTTGAGGTGTTTAGCCTGCTTGGGGTGTTCAAGGGTCGAATATTCAGTAGGAGCCTACCCGTCCTGTATTCATCCTCAATGTCGTCCTCCACCGAGTCATGAAGAGCAGCTGTTAGCACGGCAGTCGTATATAAACTAAATAGGATTGGGGCTAGGACGCAACCTTGTCTTACGTCAGTAATCACGTTAAATTACCACAGGTCGATCCACACGACTATACTTTCACCTTCATACCCACATGCAACATTCTGATCACAATGACGAACTTACCTTGATATCCAAACTTATCAACCACTGTCTACAACGCCTTGCGGTTCACGGAATCAAACGCCCCAGTAGAGTCCAAGAAGACTATACAGGGACTGGCTGCATTTCCAGCATTCCTCCTAGATGTGTTTAGCAGCAAGCATCAGGTCGATCGTACTATGACTAGTCTGAAATTCACATTGCTCCTCGGGAACATTGACTCCCAAAACATCTGCATTCAGTCGGTTCAAAAGGGTTATTGCGAACACCTAACCTGCATAGCTTAACGGACTGATACCCCGATATTCTTTGGGGGCATTGCTTGTTATCCTTACCTTTGAACAAAAGCACTAGAATGACATCCCTGAAATTTTGTGACATTATTTTCTGCTGTCGGATGAAATGAGCGAGCTGGAGCAAAGCGCGTTTCGACGGCGGTTTACCATTCTTCAGTGTTTCACCTAGCAATCCATCCTCTCATGCAGTCCTTCCAATTTACAACTGTCCAATCGCTCTCTGCACCTCTGGTAAATCCGGGGAAAAGCAAACCAAGATTTGATAGACTGTTGCAGTGGGCTGTTCAGGGTCACCTAATCAGTGGTAGCAGGATGGTTTGGCAGGCCACCAAAGTGTTTTTGCGCCAGACTTTCACGCTGTTCTCTGACTGGAAGAACCAGTGT
>QNGE01006584.1:17620-30259 GCA_008508345.1 Paragonimus westermani
TGCTCACGGTCTTTGCGCAAGCTTTTAGTCAGCTTATGTTTAAGTTCTCGACGGTCGTCATCGTATTCAGAACCAGGTGGGATAGAACGACGCTTGTTCATAAGATTTATCGACGTGATGGAAATCCATTTCTGTCGAAACTGAACAGCTCCTTCGGAACGTGCCTGTTCACGGTACGCTTTTATAGCTCCGGTGATTTGTTCCCAGTGTTCGTTAGGATCCTTCATCTGACTCGTCCTGGGCAACTTCTTCACCAGCGCCTTTTGGTAAGCGTTCTTTACATCCTCATCACTCGAATGCCAGTTAAACACCTTGCATTTACGAGCGTAAGTCCTCTGAACAAATGACAAAACGAAACGGGCACGCACAACGGCACAGTCCGAGTTTAGGTGGTTGCTCCAAAAGACACGACAGTCCTTAACAGAGTGGCGCCACCTGTAACTAACTGCTACATGATCCAATTGTGTCCACGGCTGAGAAGCACATGGAGGTCTCCAAGCAACACGGTGCTTCTTCTTGTGTTGGAATGCAGTGCTCGAAATATATAGACCGTGGGATGCGCACAGCTGTAGTAGTCTTTCGCCATTGTCAGTTCGTTGTGCCCGAACACCAAGCATACCTCATAGCCGCTTCTCATCTGGAGAAAGACGACCAAACTGAGCATTAAAATCGCCCGCTAGTGTGATGATGTCTGAGTGTCTAGACTGCCTCAGAAGGTCAACGAGAGGGTCGTAGAACGCATCCTTGGTAGCATCCAGACAGCTGTCCGTCGGAGCGTACGCCGATATAATGAATACACAACGCCTTTCTGATTTGCGTCGACAGACTTTTACCGATGCATTGAGTGCACAAGCGACTGCTCACTGGGATCCAATCGAGCAAACATTGCTCTGCTCGGGGACTCAATGCGATTCCCACTCCACCTCGACCGTGAGATTCAGCTTCGGCGTCACCAGAAACCCTGAGACAGAAGCGCCTGAATCGATAACTATCTAGAGGCGAGCTCAAATGGATAACTGTGCTAGAATCGTAGACTCGCGTCTCCGACACACAACACACATCAAGCTCCAGACTTTACAGAGTGCTTGTCAGAGCAGCTTGCTGACCGACATGTCGGAGAGTGCGGACATTGAAGGCGTCAATGTTTACCAGTCGTCTTGGCCTCAGAAAACAATTATCGCCTGAAGGCACATGGAAGACAGGAGAAATAGAGTTCCTCGAAGACTACACACTGTGGTTTCAACAGACAATTCAGCGAAAGAATGCGATAGTGTTCGGAGACAAACCGTACACACCCACCAATGTTTTTAAATACAAGTGTTTAGCTCTATCCTAGTCAAGGACCAATGGCAGTAACTGAGGAAAGAAAAGGAAAAGCGCGAGGTGGGTGCATACCCAATCAGCCACACTTACAGGTACGCTTCGCCTAGAATACGTGGAGCTTCTAAGGGTACGTAGGAAGTTGTACGACTGAAAAAAGTGACTATTAACTCGCAGCCGACATCTAAAAGCATTCATCTAGACAAGTGAAAAAGTATGGTTGCCACCAAATTCCTCCGAAACGCCACACAATCGTCAGTCACTACGGTGTCCAACTTGACCCACGGGGTTGACAAGCGGGTAACTGCAGGATCTGGGCAAACCTTTTAGGGCGCACATTTGCGGATTGCGTAATTGAATTCCGATCGCTTTCGCGGCTGCCAGAATACGATATTTGACTCACTCGAGTTGGCAACAAAGGAAGTTCCAATGCTCTGAGTCAACAAAGAGTTCTAAAAGTGCGTTGAAAATGGACCTCATCCCACCTCTAATCAGCTATGTGGGGTGTTCATGTATTCTCTGAGAATGGTACTTGGTGATGCGACAAACGTAACTTGTTTCACGGGAGCACAAAATGGTCACACATTTAGGCGGTATACGGGATAGATCTGAACATTTATAGTTGTGCCGCACTGTAGGTCTTCTCAATTTCGCACAAGTTCAGCCAACGTAATGTAAACCAGTGTCTTTTCCGTCGATCGGGGTTTAACTTTCTATACTGTTCGTCGATGTCTAGCAATAATTTTTACGGAATAGACGTCTGCGAACGCCCACTGTAGAGATTTCACTCCTGTTTCAATCGTGCCATCGATATGTACTCTCACAGCTCTGTGTGCTCAACTACGAACGGGTCCCATTGAAACTGGCCTACGGCTCATTTATTGCTTTCCTTATCGTCAATCCATAGGCGTCCTATTTCGTACTCTGACCACTGTGGAAACTGTCAGAATTTGGTTATGCCATCTACGATTGTGCGCTGGGATAAAACTTTTACGGGCTCTACGATTACCATGGCCCCCATTTGACAACTCTGGGGGTCAATTTGAACGCCTAACTGCTCTCCAGCTCGGAGGCGTTTGAGGTAGACATGTGGAAAATAGTTTTTGCTGACTCGACAGTGCAAAGCGTCATACAATTGGTCTGATAGGTGCGAAAAGCTAATTGTTCACCACAATACTTTTTATTCCTGATGAAATCATGAGTACCATTAAAAAGGTTTATATCATTTCCAGTCACAACGAACGCTGATTTTGAATCTGTGTGGTGATCATTCTTTAACAAATGATTGCTAACCGACAGTTTGTAAGAATGTTGATCAATTCGCGTGGCTAACGGAGACATTATTCACAATCCGTTTCGGATTACGCTTATTCATTCTTGTTTGAAGCTTCCTGTTGGTTTCGCCTAATGTACGCTTGTCTGCAGCAGCAGATTAAGTTGTAAGTCACTTGGGGGACAGAAGCTGTAAGAACACCTATACTGATGGCACCATGGTTTTGTTGACCTCATTCAGTTCAGTCGTGTTGCTGTTCAGTCTCTGAGTGGCCCGGTGCAGCAAACTGCCTCATCGTAAGCAAGTTGAAAACAATTCCGGCTGAACATCGCCAACTAATTACAGCCTTCGCAGTCCAATAAGCTTTGCAGTCAGTCCCTTTGAACAGCAGTGCTGTACTCGAGTTTTACTCTTGCTATAGCTCACCACCAGTATCCAGCCCTGCTGCGACCGGAATCTGAACTGTGGTCACTCTTGCATGAGACAAGCGTGTTGACCATTAAGCCAATGACCTCACGCTAGGCACGACTGTATCATTACACATATTCAGTCGCATTCGCTTACAAGTAATGCTTGATTGTGTAACGTTACGTAACGATTTCTACCGGCTCATCCTGCCCTGTTTCCCTCGCATGCGGTTTAGCGAAGGCCTTTTTCTGCACCCATTGTGTCCTGGACGCGAATGACCCAATCTCGACACAAGTTTTTATCTACGCCCGTTTATGGGCACTTAGTATGTAGCTCGTCAAATTCAGACGCTGCTTCACTCATGTTTAGTTGCGATAAACCGAATGTCGGACGTTGTACTCGTTAGTGTGCATAACAAACTCAAAAGGAACAAGTAATCGTCCTCCGCTGACTCGCTTGTAACTGACAAATTAGGATAGGAAAAACTCAGTCTATTCAAAACCCACTTCTTATCGTCGTCTACGGTTGAAGCGCCTTTGACTTCTACAAGTTTCACGCTTGTGGTGGCAGTCGCTGTCTCTTACTCAAGTTTTGGCATGAAAACAAGTCAATGATTGACAACGGGACGTCCCAGTATAACATCGTCAATCCATCTGAAACGCTTGCGTTGAAAGTAAAGTTTCGCGCTCTCTGCACACGACGAAATCAGGTGCTTCAACAAGTCGATTAGCGTGGGAATAATAATTTTGTACGTAAGAATGAAATCCCATGGGCAATCGTTAATACGAAGTGTATATCTAAAGAGACCACGTTGTAGACAGAGATATCTATATTCTCAATATGTTTGGAAAGGTCAAAATCGTTTGTTTTTTCTTTAGTTGTCTAGTATACCAACTAGTCATTCAACGGGGTTGATCGTTGAAAGAGTGGGGCGCACCAGGGTGCCAGGTTTGTCTGTTTTGAACGACCCGTATAGCAGTGGTGTCTTTGTGCGACCAATAGGACTGAGAATTGGGCCAACCTCACAAAATATTTGTTCCTTACATAATGTTCGAATAAGTCAGCGGTACGAGATGTTTCACGTTTATCAGTCAGATACATTCCGAAATATCCACACATCTTCGCATTGAGTAAACAAAGTGAGGATTTGAGTGTCAATTATCTCAGGCCGATTGATTCAGCGTGATAGTGATTTCAACTGTCCTACCCGCTTTGCCAGGCCTTTTCTACTTGTCATTCATGTTTACTCACCATGAATGCCAAATGAAATAACCTCAGAACAACTTTTAGGCAATCAGTAATTCGTTTTACTGGTAACGTCTCACTCCTGACACAAAAATCTTCTTTGGATCGGATGAACCAGTTACAAGTTCACTGATATTTGAAGCAGGCTATACGTGATCAACTACACGAAGCAGAAGGTAACAGGCCATGGGTCAAGTATACATAGGCAGGAGTCAGTACTAGGTTCAAATAACTAATTACAGCAGATCGGACACACGTGAACAGCTAGACAGAAATGAAATCGATATGGTTTGTCGGATCAGTCAGAGTCAACTGCTTTTGTGGACAGTAGACAAGGGAATCACAATCTCGATTTGTCAAGATTGTTACTCCATCCAACCATCAATTCAATTCAGTTCGATCAATCCAAGACCGCCACCGAAGTTGATGGGGCTGAGCTCTCTAGCACATGCTTCGTTTAGCTGGTTGCATATAGACTGCCCTAAATACCGCTGCATTTGTAACTGGTTCATCCGGTTTGATGCGTTTTGTATCAGGTGTGAAAAGTTATCAATGAAACTGATTGCTGGAAGGTCACAAGTCGTTCTGAGACTATGGATTTTCAGTCGGTCTCAAACATATTCCAAATGATAACGAGATTATTTACTTTTTGAAGATTTTATTTTTCGTATCGAAATGGAAAAACGGTTTGGGAACCGCTAACCTGATGAAACTTAGACTCACCAACTTCCGCACTTCGGAGGAAACTGAACCTTTTGTTTTGTGAAATGAGATCATGAGACTGTTTGTTTCACACAAGTTAGTAAGACCAACCATCCCACAGCACTTAGCAAAGTACCTTGGTATGTACAATGCGGCTCTCTTTGCTATTGCTCCGGTCGCCACCATCATCATGGACAGCAATACATTAGTGGTTCACACCAATGTTTAACTGCCACACAACCATGAAGAAGGAAAAAAGAAGGGGACGGAAAGGGACCAAACTACTAAAAATGACTACGTCCATATTCAAACATTCAACATCAAGGTGCCTACACCTTGCAAACAAACAATCGAGCTGCAAGTGAGAATAAGGCGTCATCAGCAGGACAGCCTCCTTACGGCTTTCACTGCCCCGCGTCATTAAATGCACTCACTTCACTGACAACCCGGACAAACAACGATAACATTCACGCCACTTAGCTTGATTAGCCGCCATCTCACCTAGAGTCTTCAGCCACCGACTCTGTGAGTCGCGAGGGCCCCAGCCCGGGAGACGAACTCGATCTACAGTGGCCAACCCCTAGGGGAACGAATTCATTTCCCTACGCCAGGTCATTACCTGTCCACCTCGCACCTTACACCAGTCGGTCACAGTGCCAGTGAACAGTGTTCGGCGTGGAAGAAGACTAGCTGGCATCCTTAATACATTGTAGCGAGAAGGCGTCCAATAAAGAACAATCTTTATTGTCCAAATCGCCAGTCACATGCAACGCGCGCTCTCTCGTTTATGAGTCATAATTCCAACCCGCAGCACCCCCCGGTTTCCCTTCACACATCGTGTGCACTTCTGACCGGTTTACGTGTGTGACCAGTGCCTTCTATCGGAGGGTTTCCGCTTGCCATTCCTCGTCTGTTTGTCCGATTTCGTTGCGCGATGGCTCGTCCGGCTGCTCGTGCTGTCCGCCATCCACCCAATGTTGGCCTTGACCGTATTCCAACATCGTGTCGAGATGTTCCTCTAAATGTTGGAAAAACCACGCCTCCGATCTGGCCGTCTGTCGTATTTCGCCTGCCCTGCCTCGCCCGTTGGTGCGATCCAGTCGAGCGATGACTCATCCGGTCGCGCACGTTGTTCTTGATTTGATCGCGGCAGGTTTTCGAACGTACCTCCCTCCGCGTTGAAGTATTCGGCCGAGCGTTCGAAAACTCGCACCTCCGACCTGGCAATTCACCACAACATGACCTAACTAACTAGGCCTGTGCAAACGTAGACACTGAACAAAAGAACTCGTTTGACAATCACTACCAAACACCCGCTGGTGCCACCCGATACGAGCAATTGAACGCAGATATTGGTGAGCAAATACTTGGATACGGTTCACGTCTTCCACCTTGAGCGGCCATATTTCGCTCTCGTAAAGTAATACGGCCCTCACTGTTGTCTTATATACGCGACCTTTAAGCTTCGGAGAAATACCCCCTCTGTCGCCAGAGATGCCTCAAATTAGGGAATACCGCCCTAGCCTTAGAGATACGCGCTTCTATTTCATTCCCTACACCTCCACCGCCGATGCTGATGCAGCTTCCCAGGTATACTGCTCCGGTCGTACTTCTAGTATGTCTTATACAGGTATAACGCTGGCATGTATATTCATTCCTTGATTTTATGTTATACGTTATAATATGTAAAATGTCGCAATCAATTCCTTAGCATTGAGTTGATATTATAGTTCCAAATGTTTTCAAAAATTAAATAGGCGTGCTATAATATCGTTATGCAACACAGCTTCAAATAAGTACCGTGCAATCCGTGACTTTACGCTTGGTTGTTTAGCAGTAGTTGTTTGCACCCAATATCGCACAAACAGTTTAATATGGTTGCAGACTATATTCCGTATGTTTCGTAAACTTCCGAAACAGGAGACCCGTTCCCTCATGGCTGCCTTAGGGTGGGTACTCGGTATTCAAAAATACGAACCAATCACCTCATGAACATTGTGTTAACTCCACATCCATTCAGAGCATAAAAGTGATGCAGCAATAGTTTGTAGGGTAACGTTCTCGTCTTAAGATTTGTGGAACACACTATACACGCACACATACATACACTGGTGATTGGTAGTAGCACACACTGACTCAATATATCGCATGAAAGCGGGCGCCTTGTGGTGTCTCACTACTACTGATAACAACGATGATGAAAAATATCAAAACTTAAATTGTGATTGTTTGCGGAGGCAAACAACTCACCGAACACGTTATTTTGGGCCGTGTATATATAGTAACATCTAACCGAAATGCAGATAAAAAATTAGATTGAAAGTAGGAAGCATTTAACGAGACTGTCGATTTTGACAAAAATTGTCACAGGAATGTTAGTAAACATGAACCATTCCGTATATGAAAGTCCAAAAGAGAATGTAGGTTGTCAATTCACCCCAAATGCCACCGTAAGTGAGGCTTGAACGTTGCAAGAAATATTTGTTCCACGCGGTGCCAGTTTTCTGAAGCAACAAAAATGACAGGAACCCATGGGCCAGGAAGTAAAATATGAACCCCATTAAACCTTGAAGAGAGTCATAGAGAAAAGAGCACCTACCTGTCAGACCTAAGATACCGGCGGTGCAACCTGAAATAGCAGCAACGGAGGTTCGACAATAACTGACCGCATTCAGGTTATGTTGAGTGGCCAGTGGACTGTAGGCAATCGATTCAACCTGGCCGGTTGACATCAAACGTCTAATGGGGCTGAAAATAAGACAGTTTTGGTGAGACAAGAAAGTAAACATTACAGCAAATGTTTTTCACCCTCCCCCCCCCCAAAAAAAACGTGCATGTTGGTGTTCAAACCTGTCCTGAAATTAGTAGTTTAGGGCAGTAAGAGTGAGGGGTAAAATATGGCATCGCTCCTTTTTATGCTCCCCTATGATTAAGAAAAGGGGGAAGCATCGAGGCGTTCCAAAATCACTGGCGCAGCTTACATTTTGGACACATGCAGCCATCTAAAAACCATTGTCAACAATACACCGCTAAATAGCACCAGTGATTTCCTGCCATATAACCAAGCAAGAAATCTGTATGTAGGATAGAAGGAAGGCACAACGACTTATTTGATGCTTCCCAATTCCTGGGAAGGTAAGGCATTCACTGACTGTGACTTCACCCGAAGCCTAATGAATTGCCCAAGCCCCACTAGTACGTTCGTCTGCTGAAACAGTATTCAAATACAATATTAGGTTACCTACTGGTGTTGAGCAGTTCGACACAGTACGTTTCAAAAGCATGTAGAAAATTATCTGGCAATGACCCTCACCTACAAACGGTATGTTGGTCAATTAAACTCACAACATAATCCGCCTCGGTGGACGCGACATTCCCAATTTAACTAGTAAAACGTCCAGTCTTCATGCACCAGTCGCTGAATCACAGCTAGTGATGAAGGATGATTCTCTCGGCCCTATCAAGATGAACAATAAAGCCCTGGTAAGTATTCAGGATGTGCAGAGCAAACAAGAGGGATTTTCATGAAGCATAGATGAAAATGGTTTACCGCAAACTGGATATCTGTATCCTTCGGAAGGCAATCCGCTTCCCGTCATTCAACTGCCGGCTGCCCAATCAGGAGAGTACGTTGTCCGGGGCATTCAGTCGAACGATCCCGCCTCAACACAACCTTCTGACGGCTGAGATCTGTAATTCGCTAAGCTGCCACGGCGGACATTCGGCATTCTATCGAAGTAACTGCAACCAACTGGGAAGTCTTCCACACACTGCAGTCATACATGTATGATACTTAAAGACAAATCGAGTGCACCATCATAGTCAACATTACATCAATGATCCAAAATGATGTCATTGCCGTACACTTATGAAGAGAACAAATTCTAGAGTAAGAATAAATGAGGCTGAGGGAATGAGACTTACGTCTAAGTCTAATAGTCAACAGCAAAGTACACCTTGCAAACAAGTAACCAAATTACATAGCAATAAATAATTACATGCGAATTGAAAGACAGCTGGACCGAAGTGTGTACCAGTTGCGCCCAACAACCGCGTAGCCAACGACCCGGTTGAAAGCTAGGCATCGTCAACTATACAATCAACGAGGAATTAAGTACTAAAACCTTGTTTATAAAGCCTGATACACTGGCTCCCCCAGGTACCATGAAAAGCTGTGATATAGTTTACGTGAAGCCTAGAGCTGATTGCTCCAATTCCAATTGACTCTCACGCACACATACATCAGCGACGAAAAGACACTAGTGGCTGATGTTGTGGTTTAACTGTCATACTAAAACGAACAGATTTATAAGACCTTGTGGTTAAACCCACAGTGCAACATCAAAGCGCCTGCACTTTTCACATAGACAACAAAGTTGAAGGTGAGAGTACGGTGGTATCTGCAAAAACCACAATACTGAATATCCGTCTCCTAGCCTCGGTGTTGATACCACCCAATGTGTACAACGGACGGCAGAAAAGTTAAAAGCAATTCCCGCTCACAACGGTAAAAGGAAAAATTCCCCAACCGTAAAGTAGTGTCGTCCTCAAAGTCGCCCTTAACACAGCCCCATAAGCCTCAGAAGAATACCCCCCTCCGTCACTGAGAATGATCTAGATTATAGAAGACTACTCTGGCGCTAAATATGAGTCTTCAGTTCATTCCCTATGTCTTCTCCCTTGCGAAAGAAGTTTCCAAACAAACGAATGAGTTACCAACCTCGACAACTTCACTACCTAATATTACATCTACGAAAACATTGACACCTCACAGAAACGCGTTGCATTCTTAGGTTGCAAAAGTCAGCCCAGAACACCTAGTTATCGGTGTTTCGCAAAAATTTATGAACAGCTTGCCCTCATAATTTAGATCAGTCATTAACTTCGCTTTTTGTGCCAACCTTTCCTGGAAATCTTGTATGAATTGCCATGAGAAACACATCGTCTATAACCTCCCTGTTAAGTTTAAATGGTGGCCAGATTTGTGTCACTTTGAACTAGAGGGATCCGACTCTTTCGGATAATCCCGCCCAAAAGGCTACAGGGAAGTGGATAAGAAAAACAGCTATGCATTGAACTGCTGACTGTGTACAAATAATTGGGTAGTGGAGCACTATTCTGTCAACATACACCAGAACAATTCTTGTGGTTGCAACGCTGTTGTTCTTCACATGAAGGAGTTTAGAAAAGATACCCATGAATAGGAGGCGCACTGATCGCCCAACGGTTTTCTGTGACCACCGGCACATTAGTGAACGCAACCAACGAATGTACCATACTTCGCAGGAGCTTGAAGCAACTTTATATACCCAATAAACTTATGGAGGGTTTCAGGAAAGTGCACCAGAAAGAGCATACGTATGTATATGATAACAGGTTGAAACAGAGTAAATTTCATCGGAAAATGTGGTGTATGTATAAAGTGTAGGACATTTTTGGAGGTCAAAATTCCCCTCGACTGACCCTGCCGCGCCATCCCTCGTGATCCCATCCAACTATACGCGTTTTCGTTACTTCCACAACACATGTCTAAAAGTACTAATCCCCCCAGCCCGCCTCCTTCAGTCATTGAATCTGTCACCTGCCACATACCTATCATTATCTGTCAGTCTCACCCTCCCACCCCCTGTGAATACGGTCCGCCACTAAACTAATCGGTCTGCCCGATCTGATCGCATTCGGTCGGTTCGTCATTGCCTGTCGGTTGTTTGTGCCTGTACTTGTCGTGCCCTTTGGACCCTTGACAGCCTATTGTGGCCAAACATTGTGTTTTATCCCACGAACGCAAACGAAGTGAGGTTTGTTCTTGTAACGGATTACATTATTTGTCAATAGTACCACGTTTCCAACGACTTGATTTGGTTTCGATGCTTGTCGTCGTTGATCATACGTGCGGCAGTCAACGTTCGTCGGAAGAACGTATTCAGATAGATGAAGTCAAATGTAGTTTGTACTCTTTTTGATGCGCTTTCCTGGCGGTTTCCATAATTTCCACCCATTTTTGGCATATCGAAGTTTTCCCAAAGCAACCTGCCAGCTGACAATATTTTAATGATACAATTGGAAGCGAAAAGTAAAAGTATCTAATAACCAGATGAAACAAACATAAATGGGAACAAGTCGAAAACATTTTCAGCTACCACGAAAACAAGTTTTCATCGTGATTTTTCGGAATGGAACTCGAAATAAAACATCTTAGCTAGCACTGGAAACAACACTCCGGTCAGCCTGAAGAGAACCCAACACTGATCAAGTGAATCACACATATGAATCGATGGCCAATGATAGGTTGGCAGGTGAATGGAGGCAGGGTCTCCTTAAGTCCCGTGTCAGGAAAGTTTGGAGGAATTTATGTCTTAGTCACTGATAACAAAGGTTTAGTAGTCAGACACAGTAGACTGACTCCTTTAATTGCACAAAGTCAATGTAAACGAAATCCCTCAGTATGGGCTGGGCGGACATTCGGTTAGAAAAGCCATGGTAAAGATTGGTGAATTGTCCATGAATTTACTACCAATAAAGACTTGGAAGCACATTCTCTGAGAGAATATTAATTTTTGATGTGGGTGGGAAAATCGGGAGGGTGTTCATACGCTACGGAAAGTCCGCAGAGAAAGTAAAACGAGACGAGGAAAGGAGTTCAAATTGTGTACCATTACTTCCGCCAGGCGACAGTCAAGTCATCATCGGTTGGCAGCATCCGATTCGGATTAGCCTGTCACTGGGACCGAAGCCAAAGGACGCCTGCGCTTAACCATCGCTGCAATTGGCTTGCGCTGCGCCACTTGCAGTTCCACTCATACACCGCATATCCAGTGTGAACGCGAGGGAATAAGACCGGGAGGTGTGCCAGTGGGGCCTTTCTGTCCAGCCGGCCAATGCTACAGCATGGTTAGCCATTTGATTGGCTATTAAGAATCCTTAATAGCCTCATCTCTCGGAAACTAAATAGAGAGGCTGTAATGACGAGACCTAAACTAAGAAGAAAGATTTCTGAAGTGTAGTCAAAACACCAACAAGTATCTCCTAGCTGCCTATCCCCTCCTAAAAACTGACGGGATGATCGGACGAAACACAACAAACGATCGTTCGTATGTCGACATACACAGCACTCTGAACCACAAGAATGCGTAGCGATCCCCTATTCGGAGGATAGAAAAACTCTACGGCCTCTGAAGCCTGTGGACGTCTGTATTAGCCACGTCAAATTCCGTTTGGTACCAAACACGTGTTACGAATGGCATCGCATGCTTACAACGGACTATTGGCAAAATGAATAGCGAAGTCAGAAGACCGGTTGTGCATGATGGTATTACCATTCCGTGTGTTCTCGTCAGCTGCTAAACATAATAACGGTGAAAACCCAAAAAACATTTAAGCGAATATAGTTCATACATCCAGACAGTGCATACACTAATCTGTCATTGGTCAAAACCATGGCAGACAGAGGTTCAAGGTCACCAGATTGTGCACCCGGAGGACCGGCTTGCTACGCGTGAATAGCAGCGTTTCGAGTGACTTAAGAATGACAGGCTTTTTATGACGCATCAATTCACGCATCAGTCGTCGCGTTCGAAACGACATATCACTATCTCCTTTGCACGGCAACTGCATGTACACCGGTTTCTTCGGGACAGATATTTCTGGTGGGTTTATTAATTTCGGCTTACTGTGAAAGTCTGTAGAGTTTT
>QNGE01006585.1:0-30254 GCA_008508345.1 Paragonimus westermani
GTCGCTCAACGTTTTCCAACAGGATCTTGTAACAGGACAAACTTTTGTTTGGAAAATACAGTAAAAACACGCCTACTCCCTTACCATTACAACCCGTATCAACAACGTGCCATAAAAGGTAAGTCCGTTATTGCACTCAGCTGTGGAATCCGCCATGACAACACTCCCGTAATTTACATACAGTTCCTGAAGCCTTTAAGTCGTGGATGACAAGACAAGCAGCCTGTCTGCATCGTACATTTTTAAGTATATAAGTCCCATGGGTTCATACATCTTCCATATGCTCTCCAGATCACAGTTAGGATTCTCTCGTAATCGCTTCATCCGTCTTAAAGACCTTACATCACTGCGCTTCTTCCACTATATCATATTCACGCCCAACGTAATGGGTGACTTCGTGAGTCTTACGGAAACAACCCAATAGCCCATGTAAAGCTTTCGCCGCCGTACTTTTCAGTCTACTGTCGACTGGATATACTCCCGGGTGGACCGACCTTGTCCGGTGGTCGTGAACCAAGTAACTGTTCGACGTACGCTTGTATGATACATGATTAATCGGAGGACACTGGAAATCCTGAAACCTGTAACACAATATCACCATGCGGAAAACGCAACACACTCATCTATGATTCACGCCTTCCGTTCTCTTGCTCTTCCTACTACAGCGCATCCAAAAATGGTAGCACTGCTTGTACACTGCACATTCCGGGATCCCACCGAATGCCGGTAGTACTGCGCAAGTGTTACACGATTCTTCTAAACGTAATTTGTTTCCGTCTACAACTGAAACATCCGCAACGTCGTATGGAATCCAGTGATCGACGGAAACCATCCGGAGAGTATGCTCGGTATACTTCGCTACCGTTCATCAGTTCCGGCATTTTGTGCGAAAACCGGTTATCCGCTGACCTACGCACCAACGCACCTCGAACCAGCCAATTAACACTCACTTCATCAGAATCTGCTTATAAACATTTTACAACTGCCAACACACTTTCGTCGTTTGGTTGTTCTGCGATAACGACTTCGCTCGCGGGACTTTCAAAGTTCTCGGCCATTTCCAGCTTGGTTTGTTGCCTGTGGGTGTTTGTGAAGGATGAGGAACGCTGTGGATTTTTCTTGCCATAGTTTGCATCGTGTGATCAAACGGCAAACTAGTGGCTGTTTGGCGTCCTCCGTTTTTATCCCAAAAACGCACAGCAGCAGCCCAAAATTCGTGCAATCTCGATTAGGTGCCTAATGGTCATCCACTAGGCAAAGTGATACGTGTTTAATTTCGTTGATATTCGCTTGATTCTTATTTTTTCTGAATTCTCACTGCACTCACAATGTTAGCGTTAGTGTTCCGCCCTTAGTTCGATTCCGAAAACGGAGACTTGTTTCAGTGCACTGAAACAACCGTGGTTGCTGATGTTTGTATTTTCTCCTTATGTTTATTTTAGTTGGTTGGTGAAATATTTCACTTTCTGTTGTAGAGTAATTAGCCTTATCAGAAGGCTACGTTGAAAAAGTGCAGACGGCCCCAGGACGCCGGGTGGTTTCGGAAATCGCCTAGACAACTCGTTAAAAAGGGTTCAGATGACAATTGGACTTCTGTTCACATGTTCTTTTGATTCCTTGATAAGGTTTACTTCTAATCAGTGCTGTCAATGACTTGGGCCTGTTGTGAAAGAATGTTAAAACTTTGGGTCTTCGTGAAAATATGGTTCAAGTTTCCTGCGTCAAATGAGACAGAATTGTAGGAAATCGACCCATATCGATTTGCCGGGCAAAGAAAGGGCTACGCGGGGAAATTTTCGACTTTCTTTCGAGTGCGCTCCAAAAGTTCAGCTACCACGGTCATACAGCTTGAGGAGCGTGGACATACTTGTGCCCCACTTGATGAAGGTCAGTGACATACTCCCGTTGGCTCTAGCCCTATCCAAAAGCTCATAACAAGTAGGTTTCAAGATGCTCATGTGTTTTCCAGACACCCCCTTACTCGTTAACGTTCTGTCGATGAGATTGAAGATTCTCACGATGTTTAGAATGACAGTTGTGTCTTTTGCGTGAATGGTGGGAGTCACATGTGGCGGACTATGGTGTGATCAATGCAGTGACGGTTAGAGCGAAACTTAACCTGCTCCCCGCTGATATGTTCACAAATTTTGTGTAGTTCACGAATTACAGTAGCTACAAGCAGCTTCGACGCAACAAAGAAGCTTTCTGGCGGCGTGCACACGAATTCTGTGAACCACTTTTGAAAGTGAAAATAATGGTGGCCGGACCTGTACACTTTGGAGGACACGGTTGAACCGGGATTTTCGAAGCAAAATTCTACTCCAGAAACCCTGGGTCAGCGATGTCTTCTGAATAAGACGGGCCCCAGCTACAAAGAGGTCTAGCTGTCGTGACGTTTCAGGGACCTGGTCGCAGAGGATATTTCTGTTCTCTGGGGACGGGAGATGTGTCAGTGGCGCCTGCGATCGGCTGAACTACCGTTGGAACTGCTCAACCCAGCGTCTCGGGCTTTGTTACAAGTCGTGGCTAGACTTATCACTGGGCTGGCTCGCATCTGGCTTCCCGCTCCTCGTTGTTTGTATGGAATAGAAGGGCTTTCGGAGGTTTCAGGCGGCGACGACTTGACCACTAGGCTTTGTGATCCTCGTAGTTACTTTCGGAGTTCCCTGTGAGTGGCTTTGTGAGCCAAAGTATACCCGCTGCGGAATTGCTCATGTCGGTGGCCACAAATTCGAGCGATCGCATTGGAACCCAGTGGTTGGTAGCTGAATGAGCAACAGTACCACACGAGTTAGTACAACTCCCATCCATTACGAGCTGTATATGTGCCTAGTGTACTTCAGTGTCGTTCGCTTATTGGGGTCTTAGACCACAGACAAGCGCCCTCTTGTAGATGCGAAGCGCTTGTATCTCTGCTGGTTTAGATACGTCAATCTGTGCCTGGCGTTGAAGTGGCCTGCCAGCGCACAGAGCGAACTCGGCGCATACCAGTCTGTGGTTGGAATCCACACAGTTTGACTTACGGTCTTGGAAACGACCACATTACTTGTATTTCACTGGTGTAGCCAATCGATGTCCACGACTGGGTGACATCTAGAACGCCGAAAACTCGCACTTGTCAGGAACTTTACCGTCGTCTGTTCGACGAGCACCGTAGCAATATGTGCCACCTTAGTCACGTTCGTTGACGGCTGGTGTGCCCATTTTGAGCATTTAAGTCTTCATCCAGTACTATGACGTCCGTGCCCCGCGCGGTGTGCATGCGTTTAGTGAGGTGGCAACAACAGTTAGTTTTGACTGCGTCTGAACCACAAACTGTAAAAACATATTCCACTAACTAACAGATAGCGTTTGTAATGGGCACCTCTTGATACTCTAACCGTTTGGTTGTTCAGAGACAATTGTCACCGGGTATTAAATTAAAGCTTGTCTTCTCTACGCATGTGCCTTGGGCAATTCCAACTCCGGCTTCATTATTGCCTTGAACCACGGTGTCTTCAGACGAGCACACTTTAAATGCATCGTTCAACGGCCTTCAGAAATTGTAGGTGCAGTACTGTGGTTAAATCTTGAACTCATGATTCAGCAAAACAGAAGGTATGGATTGCAAAGGTCTTCACCTATGTGCATGAGCTCCCTGTTGACCTAACTACAGGTATCCGAGCACTACAGTTGCCAAGCCTAAACGGTCTACAAGGGGGTGTCTAGGGGTTTGTGTCTCGCAAGAGAACATCACTTTCATGTTCGGCGCCTTATGACAATGTCTTCCTTTGCGATCAGCAAATGAGTAAAGTCTATGACGTGTCCGAAACGGAGATCGGCGGTCACAATGTAAACAACTACCTGAAAGCGGAAATCATACTGTTTGATGCAATGCAACAGGTTGTGGCGAGAAAAATGGGAATATTCATACTTATGAGGAAGAGTGCAGTTTCGTTGTGAGTAGTATACTAATCGCAAGTAGTATATTACCCACGGGCGACATTCAGGAACAAAAGGACAAGCCCCGAACACGACTGACAAGAAGAGACTATCGGAACAGCGTGTACGTGCTGTGTGAGAACTTTCACCAAGGCGAATGACAACGTACTGTCACCCAATGTATGTGAGTGCATGTGTGCCGTGCAAATGAGTGCATGCGTTTGTGGTTTAGTTTTTGACATGACCTGTACATAAGTTTGCGCAATAAACGAACTCGCAGACTAAGCGTCTTTTGTGGACACAACACTGGGTGCCCAAGGCGAAGGGGCTGGCTTGAGAAACCTTAGTCGGAGCCTTTGATTCAAAAGGAATTCAACGCATAGGGCGGCCGGACTTAGCACGGAGCTCACAGTCCATTGGGAGGTGGTGACCAGTAGTAGTTCGGTTTATAGTTTTTCGGACGAAGTCTATTGATTCAGGATATCAACCGTACCCTGAATGAGGTGGAAACAGAGGCAGTGCAGTGGTTTGAGGGTTCACCGTGGAATGCGTATCTGGTGTTATAGATATGCTCAATCATTGAATGTTGGATTCAGACAGTCTTTTCTAGCTTCGAGTCGTACCCCTGGGTACACTGGCTTGGGCTGGCGATAGTCCACGAGGTTGCAGAGTAGGAGACGAATACAAACAGCGAAGGAAGAAGAGAGGAAAAATATAAAGTAACTCATAAAAAGGAGATCCAACAAGTTTTCGGATACATGTTTGGCACTAACCAAGACGCAGCTTATGACCGAAAGCGTTTCGGACCTGTTGCATGGATGGTCGCGAGCTCCCCAACAAGCTAAACAGCACCTACCAATCTTGCTCAGGCGGACGGTGAAGATTCTCGTAGCCCTTGACTACGTCATCACCTGGCCGCCCTGCGGTTTGTTCCAACCAGAAGCAGCCACATTTAGCAATGCGGAGTGCGGCAAACGCTCCGTTGACATGCAAAACGCATGACCCAGTCAACGAGGACTACGTTTTCAATACTTCGGTTACAGGCTGTGAACTTGCAAGTCTGCCAACCATACACCAGCGGACTAGCACGTTGCTCACAAATTCAGCCCACTTGGCACAGGCTAAGTGACGGAGACAACGGTGATCGAACACCGAGAGTCTGTGCATCTTATCTACGAATGGACCGGGTCGATGATCCATAGAGCGAAACCAAACGTATATGTGCATTGTGATCTTTACGTTTAATCGAAAGACGGATGTCTTTGTGGTGCCACCAGTGACAGGTTAACGAATGTGCCTTGTTAGCAATACTGCAAAATGAGGGGGTGGCACTATCCAAGTAGCTGAATCGGTCAGTCTGCAACTGCCTGACGGCACTAACAAAGACAGTCGGTGCCAACCCGATCCTGCAGCAACGTTTTACACTTTTAAAGTGCAAAGTTCATACCATAGTTCAGCCGTATAGTTTAACCGATTCAGAATGATCTGCATGTCCACTACATAAATGCCAAGTAAAGCAATGTTGTCCTCACTCAGTATCACTCAACTTACCACCTGGTGAAAATTTCACCTTGAGGTCCTCAGGGCCTTCTGTCGAACGCCACATGATGGTAAGAACGCGCGAGGTAGCTGCCCCCGAATTCACACTGTTTACTCGAAGCTGGTGTACAGTAATGTCAGCAGATTGACACTTTATTGAACTCATACGATTGGGACTGTGGTAGAAAACGTGTCGGATAACCAAGTGAAAAGCGGCCATCATGTCCAAAAATACCGCGACCGTTGGTTGAAGAAAGGAGTACCGATGCTCCAGTGTCTTGCGCTGGGTGAATATATAATCTATACACCTGCGAGCGGGTCGGAAACATGCCTGTTCTTGTTTAGTCCTCTTTAGGTAACAGCCAGATTGTGATACCCGTGGACATATTGGATGCGACACAGGCAAGAGTACTACCTCTGTGGTTGTCACATGGTATCCTGGCAACATCTCTGGAAATCGGGGTGGTTGTTGATGCTTACTAATCATGAGGCATCTCCTCGATCTCTTCCTGTGGAACGACGGAGTGTCGTCAGTTCGGACAACAGTCTTTCACCGCCATCTTCGAAAAGTGATGGAGAAAGAAGGTCCGGACCTGGAGTCTTATTACGTCTGAATGACTAGCTTTCAAACCGCTTGTTTCCGACAGAGGTTTGTCTGGAATTTCATACTTAACCACATGACCCCTATCATCCACAGCTGAGTGAGGTGAGCCAGATCAGTTGAACTGCTCCTCATTATACTCCGACCAGTTAGGCCACTCTTTAATGTGCCCAGTTCATTCAGCAAGTCATCGCGACTTACTGTATTCGTGAGTCATCCGTTTTACATAGTGTTCCTCTAACACGCTGCTGCTGATCAGTGCAACCAGGAATTGCAGAAGATAGCTCCCGGTTGTTTCTTGATCAAAATGTCTTCTCCATATCTGGCCTGCTCGGAAAAGTAAGCCTAACGGTCTTTACGCGGACCCTACGTAAGTTTACGTTTCAGTTTACAGCGGCCTGTCGTATTCGGAGTCAGGAAAGAACAGTAGACGTTTGTTTCTAGGTTATATTGAATCAACAGAAATCCATCTCTCTTGTATCTGCAATCCTTTTAGAACTAATCTCGTCACAAGAGGTTCGCGTAACCGTTGATATTTTTTCCAAGTGCTCGTTCGGATCACTCCGCCCTTGTAACCCGGCCAGTTTGACTCGATGTTATTCGGTGGACTTTACGTGTGCCCTCGTGGTTTAATTTCCATGGGTGTGCTTTATGTTTGTGGGTGGAGGGTCTCGGAGTAAACGACAAAACAAGACAATCACGAATAGAGGGGTGACCTGAGTCAAGGTGATGACTCCAGAATAAACGACCGATAGCTGGCGGCGATATGATCAGTTTGCGCCGTTGGGTGAGTTGCACAGAGTGGTCTCCACTTGGTATATTGCCGTCATTTATGCTGAACGGCGCTGCACTCAACGTAGAGTCCGTGAGATGTACATACTTGTGTAGTGAGGATAGACGGTCGCACCATACTAATTACACCACCATTCAGNCGTGGTCCCTTTGAGGCGCCTATTTCGTGTATTGGTTTCCCCAAATAAACAACTTCCGTGCCATCCGCCTTCTCGGTTCACAACACTTGTACCAGCCGATTGCCACAGTCATCGCATAATACCCAGCTGCATCTCGTCCGGATTAAGATGACATATCACCAACCAACCCAGCAGTGTCGGAGAGCCTAGTTTTCCCCCAGGAGACCAGAGAAAGCGTCGTAGAAGACGTTATTGGTTGCATCTGAGTTATTCTGTTGCAGCATATGCAGAAAGGACAAATAGACAACGTTTTTCTCATGTATATCTACAGACTTTGACTGAGGAGCTGATTGTATGAACACTTCTACAATCTGTCGGTTTATGTTCTGACAGTTTCCGGGTTCACGATTGATAACTTAGAGTTCATGCTTGTTGGTTCATACGCGGGTTGTACTACACTTTTACGTGCAACTGTTGAAAATTAAATAAAACTGCTAGACAGCCTGTTTTGACTTGATTACGGATTGTGCAAAGTGAACAACCTTGTGAGGTGTCGCTTGTCGGGATGGGACAACGCGACCATGCACGTCGCTAGTCAGAAACCTTCTCTAACATGGGAATGCGACGCATTTGGTGACATGCTCGCATTCGTGCGACCTTTCATCTTTCTTCATGGACCCCTGTTGCTTTGCTAATATTTTCCTGCAGTTTTATTTCCCAATTAGCCCTACTGCTTTTGTGGGTATAGCTGAAAGTTGAATATTTATGTTACGAAACCAACACTTACGCGTCTGAATGCAAATTGAGGAAACTCTAACCACGAATTAGGCTTCATCAATGTCACAGCTGAAGTATGTTGACTAAAGTGTGAAAACGGAAAACATACGGATGTCGATTAACAAGTAGACTATTAAGGTCTCCCCATCCATTTTGACTCGTTTGAGAAAGGCCTAATAGAGGAGATTGTCGTGACTGGACACAAACAACTTTGAGAATGAAACCACTTAGCTTCCTAAACTCCACATAAAATGTCGTTAGAAATGAGCACATAATATGATACCAAGTATCTCCACTTCTGAGGTCGTGTGGAGGAGCTCTTCCTAACATCTCGCTCATTTACGTTTTCGGCTGGGTGCTGACGTTGAAACGTCATAGTTATGACTCCTGTCCTAGTTCGAGGTCCATGCTTCAACAGTAAGATCAAAGTGTTTTCATCGCAGCGCGTACAATCGTTACACGAAAACATGTTCGTTGAGGGGGGTTTTGGGGTTGGCATCCCGGGTTGATAGCTTGAGTTTTCGGTTATTTGCCGAGTTTGATATTTGGATTGTAAATATTTTGTCACGAAGCGAGGTAATATTTCTTCTGGCACACGTTTTGATGACGCTCACGACGTAAACTTCACGCTCGATAAAAATTGACGTCGTTCACTCCCGGGCAGTTTTGGAGAAAACTGTCAACTTTTTCGCTTTGTTCCCGGGCAGCAGCTTTAGCAGAGCTGTGCCCGCAAACATCAACCTCTTCTACGAGAGGTGATTGACAATCGACGGTTGTAACTACGATTTTCCGTTCTCCTACCAGATCGTTGACATTATTTGGTAAGTGGAAAGTTCGATTCTTGACCAGGATGTTATTAAAAATATGTTAAACATCGTGTAGTTTCACAATTGCAACCCGTAAAACTAATTCAGCCTTTCATGGCCCAGTGTATCCACTCGACAAGATTTCCTACGTTACTAACCTTATTTCCCAAGTGACGATAAAGATTTATCCTTTTGAGTTTAAAACCGTACTTTTGGTCACATATCAGGGAGCTCTGTCATGTTTTGTTATGATCGCATTACAGCGTACCACCGTAGGCAGCAGCGACACGCAGTCTTGCGTCTATATTAACTGTCCATCACTTATTGACAATACACGACGCCATCGGCCATTCCAAACAGTGAACGGCTTAATTGGTATCAGTTTGCGCAAGGTCCAAAGTAGTGCATGGTTCCTCCATCCTGCTTAATGGGTATTTGTTAACAGGCACTTCGCAAAGCCAGAGTGCTATAAACGGGATATCCAGATATCCTCTCGATTCGCCGGTCTTCTATAGTGGCTAGGCGCCGAGTTGAATGTATGGGTTAATGGTCTGGCTTCAGTCTATTACCGTCCCTTTTTCTGTCCGTTTGCCACCAACACTTTGGCAAACCAACGTGGAATCATAGTTTAGCAGCAAGACGTTTCAGGGGTCTCTTGATTTCTGTTTGAATACACCACCAACTATCCAGTTTGCCATGCTTTCGTTGTCACTAATTTACGGTCGTGGATTTGGTTTTCTAACAGGATGGGAGCTTCCATGCTTGTAAGTGAAGTGGATGGAAGGGAACGACGGCTCATCGTTTTTAATGGGGGATTTCAATTTTATTGTGAAGTCTGATAAAACCATGTCCAAAGAAGCACACTGACGCAAGTGCGGAAAGTTTTATATAGCCGTAGTGACAGCTGTTATGTGAACCTACCACAATGAATTTGTGTACGTCGAAACTGTTGTTTGATAGCCATGTGACCTTTCAGTTGTCTGCCGATGCTTTCGTAAGACAGCCTGCATTGTAGCTGTCAGAAGTTCCAGTGTCTATCAGGGCCTGCCGGTTTTTTCGTTTGAAATTGTTTGCGTAACAACATTCAAGAGACCCTATTGGAGTTGTTGCGCTGGCTTTGACGACCAGTGTAACGTTACCCAACAGTACAAAAGACTGGTAAATCCCTTAATAAGGTCTGTTCCTGTTGCAGCCTTTACAACCCCCACCTCTTGTATGGCATCTGAGACGTGGAGATTGGTCATGACCACGACTTGGCTTTTGTTTCTTCTAGTCGTTGATTTGAACACGAAACGAGACTCAGGGTGCACCTCGGGCTTCGGTGCTGAAACGGTGCTTTAAAAGGTCTGTGGTGTGATTTCTCGTGAGCTGCTCTGAGAATTCGGGCTTTTTGACATGGAATTTGTGAGGTTAGCAATGCGTTCTCGGTGTGCACTATTGGGTTACGTTCAGCTTACAACCGCATCTCGAACTGTGCGGTTTTTGATTCAGTTAGCCTTTAGCAGACCTGAGGTTACGGTCTTTCCTGATAGAAACTGATCAGAATTAGCCTCATGCTTTTGTTTACTTGTTACCAGAGGGTAAAACATCACTTTCTGACTTCGCATACTTTTCACTTGTTAGAATGGTGACTATAAAGTTGGCCTACTCAGCGATGCATCCTTCATCCTAAGAGAAACCATAGTGTACAAGCGTCAAAATTTCTGTCCGATAATGAGGAAGTTGATGACCATGTGACACCAGCTGTTTCACTGCATCAAGGATGTCTCTCAGTTTGGGACCACTATCGAAACTTACTGGTCGAAGGAAGCATTTTACTTAGAAATTGTGCGATAGATTGTTACCTGATCAGATTGCACACAGCTGAGTGTAGATTGAGAATATCTAAATCGCACGAATCAATTTGTTGTTTATCCTGTATCTACAGTATGATGTCCGAAGCAAGAAAAGCAAAAAACGCAATAAAATTGCCAATCAACGAGCAGTCAACCACAATACTTATAGCAATGACTCGTATCCAACTAGTCAATAAATGGAATTCTAACGATCTCCGAAATATTTGGCTTTGAACTAAAGCTAACAGAGTGAATGGGACGTATTGACGGATGTGCGCCTCTTCAAGTTAAGACCATTTCCTAATGGCACACGTGAGAGATTTCTGTAATGTGCCGTTTAGTTGTTCATCCTGTCCGTTCATTTATTCATTATGGCCATTGGCCTGACCAGAAGCCACTTCGTTCCGCAACATCACTCACTGCAGCAATGACTTTTAATAGTCTGAGAGAAGAAAGTTTTGCCAAAACCGATAAAAATTTACAAAACAAGGCTAACTACCAAAGCTAGAATTGGTGTAAATGCAAGCACACCCGTGACTGTGGCACACTGTCGTTTCGGGTAGCACTTCTAACCAACGATTTGAATGATCACTAAGACACCAGCCCNCCAGCCACACAAGTGATACTCACCCATTTTGTTCAACAGACCAATCCATTAGCCTTCAGATTACGCAGTGTCGTTTGCTTGGTTGTTTTTGGAATGAAGAAAGTTCTTCAGTTTGTTAACCATTTATGAGACCTTTCAATTTGTGTGTTTAATATGACGTATCTCATGTGGTAAAAAGCAGACAGTAGCGGTTGATTACAACTGCAAATTTCATGTCAAGCCAATAAAATGTCGATAGCCACCTTAACTGTCCGTTTATGCTTGTTAACAGTTATCGGCCACTGGCAACCAATGGCAAGGTCCTTATCACAGCATAAGCTTTTTGGAGTGCTGTGACGTTTCTTCCATGTTGTTTTAGCTATCGTTCAGGTTTCATTGTGGTTGTCAGTCAGGAACTTTTGACCCAACGGAATATGCCCATTGTAAGCTTTCTTTCTAATTTTCAGTTTTCTACATTCATGGGATCTATATTGTTGTTTTGAATTACCGCTTACTACCCTGGCTCGGACCATACACTGATAAAAGACTATCGTCATGCTTTACTTTGAGGATTTTATGGAAGGTTTGTTTAAATTTTTGTTCACAATTTGAAAGCAGCGATTGAAAACCTTCCTGAGGAGCTGAATGAAAGCCTCACTACAGTGCGACAGTTGGATATCTTGACACAAAGTTTGTTGTTTTTGTAACTAGAGTCTATATCGTCTTGATAAGGTTTGTTGAATCCTCTTCATGAAGTTGAAAAAGCGTTCTTTGAAGACTGCAAGTACAACAAATTATCGGAATTAGAAAGAACCATGCAATATACGGAGATACTGAAGGAATATGAAAAGGCCTTAGGACATTGCAGAAAAAAGCGAGAAATTGTTGAAAAGATCTACAGCACAGTAATGTCGCCCATTTGTTCTAATCACATAATTTAAGTACGAAAAGCTAGTTCGTAAGTTGGATACAGAACTGGAAAAGTTCCGTCTTGAGTTGGAAGCAGACAATTCAGGCATCACAGAACAGATAGAAAAACGTATGTACGTGTTTTTCTATTGCCCGATCATACAGGTATTAATACTGTGCTTGGAAAATCCCCATCCAATATTGTAAAGCCGGATAGTGGGTTTCTTGGTCGGTTGTAACTATTACCTCATACGTATTAGAACGTCGTCAGCGGTTCCGATATCAGCCCATTGGACATTTCAAAAACCCCTTCCTTATGCGTCGCCGAATTGTTGGACAGGCATGTCGCACAGTTCTCAAATCGTCCGCTGTTCGCCCGATCTATCCTCAGAAATCAGAAACAATCAGACAGCTCGATAAACGTGCGGGAACGCGAAAAAATCCTGGTGGTCCTGCCAATCTTAACTTGGCTGATCTTGCTGAACATAAGAAAAATCCCGATGATGGTGAGCCTCATCAGTTTGTGTGGACCCTGATATCGCACTGAATACCTCGGATGACTGCACTACTTGTGATTGTTTGACTCACGTGTGTTTAATATTTTAAATTGCTTTTCATGTGTACGATGCGGTGGGACGCAGGCCTGTTATCCCTATGCACGTTCTTTTAAACAACTGCAGTTTATTTTAATTCTACTCATTATGATGGTTTCATGTCTTCACTTTTGTGTGTGGATACTTAGGCGTTTGTGAGGATGTCGGTGACTACCGTCATCGGCAGCTTTGCAAACATCTGGTCTTTTAGTAAGGAGACGGTTTGCTGTTTGTTTGGACGGTCAGTCCTATTATGAAGCATGAAGGCGTGACTGATTCTTGATAAAGGTGCTTATACGCTGTTTTTAACTTCATCGTTTTCGTTGGACATTCTATAATATGTGAGCGGATTATGTAAACCACGCCACATTTTGCCAACGCATGCTTTCTTTGAAAAAAATCATTTTTTTGCAACCGGCAACCTGGGTAATCAAATTCACAGTTTACGCTGATGGGTCCTTGTACTCTGACACTAATGCAGCACTGCACATGATCCCATTTGTTTACTGACGAGGGAGGGGATCATATGACAGTGAAGTACTCACTCTACGCAAAGGTGTTGACCACTCTATTGGTCAAGGTTGAGCGGCTTTTCTTGCTAGGTTGGGGTATTCGTTTGCTGGAAACGCTTATGGAGATGGTCGTGTATCACAATAACCAACACCCCTGTGGTCATTAGACGAATGTTCGTCGTTCATACGCTTCATGCGCATTTTTTGTGTTGCTTTCTGTCATTGTCCAGATGAACGACGTCTCATGGCATTCTATCCATGATACTCGCTATAGCCAGAAATGTCTTCAAACTATGCAGGTGACTCCCATCTAAGATTTCTTTCAATATGCTGCTTTGAGGATGGAATCTCCTTCGAAACTCCTTCATACCTGACCATTATCATGCTGTCGGTAGGATTCCCAACGTTAAAACCCAACTTACCTGCTTGAAGTGCGGTTTTTCTGTTAATTTTAAAATAAACTCAACCAAGTTTTTATCTTTGAATGGATCCTCACGCTCTTTTTCGAGGATTTCCTTATTGTTTGCGATCAGTGTTTTTCTTGTGCGTAACTTTTAGGCCTCCTTCGTTTCCGCCGCATTTGTACAAAGTACGTACTATTATCTGCTGATAGTCGTTTTGGTGGTGTGCAAGTTGAAACATTAGCTCTTCTCCTGTATGTCTTTGATTTTTGTCATCAGGTTTCCTTCGACGAATGAGATCCACAGACTTTTTGCAAGATCCCGAACATTTCACCGGTGATGACGTCCTTGATTCCAAGTAAGTCTTGATTCGTGCTGTAACGTGTCACCTTGTACAAATTCGCAAAATTTCAACAGGAAAGGTCGTTGGACAGAATTCAGTCGCTATTTTACAATTCCCATTTCTTCTACCCCCTCCTGTTGACAGTATTGTCTTCTAGCTCGCTGGATTTCACCACCTTATGAGAAATCCTCAGTTTGATTGCCATACCAGTAGGTTTTGTTCATGAAACTGTATGGAGATTGCCAGTCATCATCATCATCATCATAGACAGCAATACATCAGTGGTTAACACTAATGCTTAACTGCCACACAACCATGAAGAAACAGCAAACCCTATATAGAAAGAGAGAAGGAAAAAGAAGGGGACGGGAAGGGACCTAACTACTGAAAATGACTACGTCCATATGCAAACATTCTGCATCAAGGTGCCTACACCTTGCAAACAAACAACCGGGCTGCAAGTTAGAGTAAGGCGTCATCAGCGAGACAGCTTCCTTACGGCTTTCACTGCACCGCGTCATTAAATGCGCTCACATCACAGACAGCTCGGGCAAACAACGACAACATTCACGCCACTGAGCTCGATTAGCCACCATCTCACCTAGAGTCTCCAACCACCGACTCTGTGAGTCGCGACGGCCCCACCCCGGGAGACGAACACGACCCACAGTGGCCAACCCGTTCGTGAACGACTCCATTTCCTTACGTCATGTCATTATCTGACCACCTCGCACCTTACATCAGTCGGTCGCAGTGTCGGCCAACAGTGCTCGGTGTGGAAGACGACTAGCTGGCATCCTTAATACGTGACCTAACCGTCTAATCCTGTGCAAACGTAGAGACTGGACAAAAGAACTCGTTTGACAAACACTACCAAACACTCGCTTCCTAACCTCCTCGTTATTTACACGCTGGTGCCACCCGTTACCAGCGATTGAACGCAGACATCGGTGGTCAAATACTTAAAGACGGTTCACGTCTTCTACCTTGCCTGAGCGGCCAGTTTTCGCTGCAGTAAAGTAATATGGCCCTCACCGGTGTCTTATATACGCGACCTTTTAGCTTCAGAGAAATACCCCTCTGTCGCCAGATATGCCTCAACTTAGCGAATACCGCCCTAGCTTTGAAGGTAGGCGCTTCTATTTCATTCCCTACACCTGCACCGCTGCTGATGCAGCTTCCCAGGTATACAAACCAGTCAACAACCTCTATGACTACATTATCTAACATCAAATCTACGTAGTCACAGCAATCCTGCAGAAGCACTTTGCATTGCCAGTCGCACTGGAGCATCTCGATTTCACGTCAGCGGTTCTCTGCTCATTGCGCACTTTATTATGCAATTAGTTAATGCCTGCACGCGTTGTCTCGAGCTAATCTACCATGAGGTGTGTTCCCCGTTTTTAGCACCGATATCAAAGTGCTGGCTCCCCACTCACTGTTCGCCACATCCACGTTTGTTCATGGTTGTTTGTTCACAACGAACGGTTTTGTCTGTGACTAATACGACTGACGAACGGCCTCCATTTGGGTCCCATAAACCTTACTGAGCATTCTCCACACTCTCCGGTAGTTGTCTGTGGGTGACTTGAGTAACCTGTGATCGCATGCGGATGGGTGTAACCATCAAGATGGGCAAGGGTTCATAATTCCTTGTGCACTATTTGGTTTCCAGATATTTTTAATTATATACAGATGCGCTCACTCTGCAGTAGACTCTTCGCTTTTGCGATATACCTCCTACCAAAGTGTCTACCTGTTAAAACAGACGGTCGTTTCTGGCGTTGATAACTCCTCTTCTTGCAGTTCACCAATTTGGCCACAATGTTTTATCCGCAAAGATGCACTTTTTCAGTAGTGTTGAGTCAAATCTCCTCAAACATCAGTGCTACAGTTCAGTTTACATTTGCGTGACTTATCAAACGAGACTTACTCGGGGTCAGAGATTACGGCGGACTGGGCGTCATCCTATCTGAACTTAGCCACAGGCACACATCACTTTTAATGTACTGAACTGGTAAGCCGCCGTTGACTCCGGTTAGTAAATTTTGACAAAAGAATCGGCGAAACGGAGAAGCTTCCGGCATCTACACAGTGCAGTTGACAGTAATTTTGAGCGCCGCGTCTTGCCGTCAGATAAGTAGTTTATAGTGTGTTCTGTGCATTATTGAGGTTTTCTGTAAATGATCCTAAAAGTCGACTGTCTCTTTCAGCTGTGTCTGTTCTTAGCTAGTTTTCCGATTTGCCTAGTGCTCCTGCATTATCAGTATAGCTTTCTCAGTTGAGCATCGCGTTGTGTTTAGTCAAACGTTTCCCGGATCAGTTACACGATTTGATCAGGGTTTCTCTGACCTTATTGGAATAAGATGAACCGTTTTTCGCTAGGCTACGATAACATTGAGTTGGAGCCACAATCGAACCTTTTGACAGCCGTCCACATGTGTGTTTAGCGCTTCTCGAAAAGGGTCGACTGAAAAGTCTGTGAATCAACGGCTGTAGCCACTCCTGAGTGATGTTCAGTCCATATTAACCAGAAGTTTCTTACTAATGACGAATTTCACAAGTGGATGACCAAGTTCGGTAATGACATTGGAAAAGTTCTTTCTTAACATGATCGTTAGCATTTAATCAAATAGTGTTCGTCCTGTGTCCTCATTGGGTCGATAAGAGATCGGCGCCGTGTGTGAACGAACGCCCACGAAGGTGGATTGCTTTAAACAACGGGAATATCCATTGACACTGGATGGTGAAAGTTGTGAAGCTTTCACGCACTACGTCGTCGATTTATACCTAAATACATATACATGTATATGCATCTTTTATTTATGCAGGAAACATTTGGCTGGTTTGTAGGGGATGCGCTTCGCATCTTCACAATGCAAAGTACTGCTTCACTGGTGGGCAATCCTACTTGCACGTTCTTTACTGCTTTCAATCGTTTGAGACTGTGGACGGTTTTATATACTTGAGTAGCACTGTCTAGCGAGTTCGTAATACTACTGATATCAACGTGAATAACAAGGGCACACGCTGCTTTCGTCCAATTGCTTCAGCCATGAGAATAAAATGACGTCTGGTTGTCACTGAAGAAGGATATATACAGCTTGTTTTAGTGTATGGAAACCAACATCGAGTGAGATCACTGCCTGGACAACACGCTTGTGGTACGCGGTCATTTGGTCAGCTAATCTTGTTGCACAGTATGTGATGGTTGGCTCACACACTTCGCATGCCATTTGACCGTTTTTTGCACCGGGCATTATTCGGTGGGACCACCACCATTTGAGCAAAACCGTATGATAATCGAACAACGACTTGGTTACGAAATGTAATTGCCCTGGTTGTTCCGTTGAATGAAGCGGACGATTGTCATATGCCCCGTTGTGATCCTCGTGATCATTCAAATTACGGATTAGAAGGGCCGTCTAAATGACCACGTCACAGTTAATGGTGTGCCCGCATTTATACTATATCTAGTTCTCTTTGGGTTAGTCATATCTCCCCTTGTCATTTTCTCTCATAGCTTATTCCACATCACTTGTGATGAGTGACTGCTCGACCAACAATAATTTCTGGTCACGTCTGTGTTCTTTATAAACTAATGGAGTTACACGTTAGCCATCGGATTTGCCTTCCAGTTGAGCCATTATGTATGTACAGTACGTAGTGACATTCGATTGGCTTCCATACGCAAAACGCATCTGAGTTAACAAAGCCCACAAAATGAAATTACTGCGTATAGTGGTCGACAGGTTATGCCCTTCCCTAAGACACATCACTTAACATCGTTGTCACCATTGTTGTTTCCACCAAACCCTGTTCGTACTTCGAAGTCACGCTTCGTGAACATTCCTTGTGAGGTTTGATCACGTTTTATAGTCATATAGAGGGATTCCCGATGCAACTGCATAATGCTCCTGGCCCTTCAGCAGAGGCTGATAAGTTTACCACGAGTCCATTTAGGTTATGTGCTTTCTGGTGTCCCACTGGCGTGAAGCTGGTTTTAGGTAGTAGGTAACATCTTCTGACTAAGATGCACTGGGACCGTGGAAGACTTGGTGAATGGTATTGGCAGCCATTTGAACCTGTGTTCGGAGTACTAATCGTCACTACAGTTTGTTGCTAGACAGGACTTCTTGCTGATTGTGATTAGGATGAGGTGGGAGGACGTTTAAGAATTTCTGGTTACTCATGCTTGTTTCTTGATTACACCGGTTCGGTCCACGAGGCCTCATGCTCCTCTCTCCGATTGATTTTTAGTGTCCTACTTCTAGATTATTAGAATGAATTTTATTTGCTTTCTCACGAATCAATCTGACGTACGTTAACAAGTTAGTTTTATAGCACAGAAGTCCAAGTTGACAAATGAGTGGATGGCAGTACTATACGAAGCGGTGCCACATTTGTATATCACACATCAAATGTGCCTCCACGTCCTTTGATTAATGAGTCGCCAGACCAAACACCAGCAATTTCTGGTACGTGTGGAGCATCTGTAGTTTAGTTAGTCTTATTTCAAGTATTTGTTTGACAGCGAAGTGATGTTTCAACAGAACCCTATGGGTCTGCGTTCCTCAAACTAACCATGCTAGTAGTGGTCGACAGCCATATAGTCACTCCGAATTCTCTGTTGACTGGGTGACTATGGTGGCAGAAACGTCTAGACTTTGTTCTCGCCAGAAACAGACCTGTCAGCAAAGAAGTTTTTCTCTTCCACAAGTGTTGAGAAAGTACTGACCTCCTGATCACACTCGTCAGCAAAACCTGTTTGAGCATTAACATCTGTGATTGATTTTGCCGTATGTATGCCACATTTTGTAGACTTTCTGTTTTCGACTGCAATCACTGAAGATATGAACCACAACAACAAATGAATGGTGTTCGGAGAGTGAACCGATGATTTAACAAAACCTTCTACTCTCAGTGTAAAGGGAGTTGTTGACGAAGACTCAACAAAGCGGCGCCCGCACTTGTGGCATTCCTGATGCAGTCTTGGTCATTGGTTTAGGATATGGACTCACCATGTATGCTCAGCGTACCTCCACTAGTTGTCCATTGACAGATGAAACTCACCGTCATCATCATGCTGAGGTGCTCGATACATGTTTCGATTGATTACAGTTGTCCGTAACGAGGATTTGTTTGAAATCTCAATTGGTTTTCATTCTATTTTATCGCAAGTAAGCGTCGTTGTCAACCACTGTTGTGTTAGTGTCGATGATTATAACGAATAAGCCGTCAATTTCGATGTTCGCGCTCCGGTTGACAGTTTTTTCATCACCCTGTCATTTCTGTCTTATGGGCCTTACCGAAATCTGTTGCCTTTCAGCTTTTCAGACCGTTCATAAGATGCATATCGTAAGATTACCAATAGATACACAAAGAGATTGTAGAATCTGCTTTGCGTTTTACTTCAGAGGTCAGCTGGGTGCCACTAGGACTTAGCAGCACGAGGTCAAATCAAACATATCGACCGCAAACAGTTCTATAATAGAAAATACATGGATATCAGCAAATTCATGTGAGTAGATGTAAGGAATCAATATGGAATATCACGTATGTTCGAAGTGGTACGTCCCGAGAGAATTTTCGACCGTCGGTAGTCGAACACAAACAGAAAATGTCCAAATTCAAGGTTGCGGCCAAGCGACAATTTATGCGGGTATAATTATGCCATTAAACATATTACTAACAAAGTGAGGGAAGTAGGCAGAGAATCCAGACGGATGTTACAGGCATTTTGGATGACCCTGGCCTGAATCTCTGTTTGTTGTTATGTCGGTTCTCTCCGGCACCGAACAAGTGCAATTCCGTGTATGAAACTTTATTCTTATCATCACAAAAATGATCATGACGTGATTATAAAGCCAGTTCAACAGCACCAGCAATGCGGTTTGCCTGCTTTGCAGCTGAGTAGGGCATCATCAGCAGGTGAGTATAGTGGTTGTACGAAATCTGTAACTGTAACACAGTGAGTAAGTTGTGACCTTCGATTATTGTGGAGTTAGGACCCCCAAGGATTCCGCGTGACTTTAAACAAAACGTTTGCTCGTTAAACGGAAATGCTCGCAACCAGATTTAAAGGATTGTCTGGTACTTTTCTCGGTTTCACATTTATATGGCTACAACTTTGCTCTACTTATATATCTTAGGTTTTCGCATGAGAAGGTAAAGAGCGATCAGTGATAGAATAAAGTTGGCTTGCTCACAAGGTGACCTAGTATAATACTTGACAATAAAAATACTAAAATTGACTATCCTGTGGTTATGGGGTTACCTGATGTGATAGCCTCTTCTCGCCCGAATTAGAAGTGTAACAATTTGTATATTCAGTCATGTTCAGGACTAGGTGGCTATCGTCACCGACCACTAGAGTGACGAAAATCCGGTATGCAGTACTCATGATAACTTGTTCTGAAAACTGACCAACTGCAGTCACTCTTCGTCCTTTACAAATGTTTAAAGGAGTCTCGCTGAGAAGTCTTGAACGAGGCGAGACCTCAGCGGTACTCACAGTGAATCTTAGCAGTGGAAAAATCGGACGGTATCCGAAGAAATCGAAAACTTTAGTGAATGTTGAATCCGGTAAAAACTGTCTTTTTCAGCTAAGTAGCTGGGTGACAAGTGAATAGACACGAGTATTTGAACAACTCAGCAAGAATCAGTACTCATTTTCACATAACGATCCGGGAGCAATAAAGTTGTCAACACTAACTTCTTATCAGATGGATGCCCCACCATTACTGCAGTACTTTAATAAGCACATTCGCCGGACTACTCGCTAATAGTACAGATTAATCGCTCATGTCCACCGCACTGCTCTCTCTACAAAGTTTGCTTCAGTTGCGACAAACGTCACTCAAACTCTCTTCATTCTCTCAGTGGTCTGCATACCAGCAAAGATGGTGTTGCAACAACTGACGTGTGTTCTCTTCTGATAGTGGAATCAAAGCTGTTTTCCGTGGACCCGATGTCGTTGCTTCTCTTTCCTGATCAGCCATACTGAACTACGGCGTTCAACTACTAATTGCTTCACTGTGTGCGATTTACTAACTCTGTTCTGCTACATCCACTGGTCTGTAGTTGACCTTCCAACGAGGTCCATACACGGTGTGTCGACCAGATAAATCTAGGGCTGTCTGTTCCTCTTATGCAGTTCTGAGGTTTGGGTTAGCTGACCCCAGCGCCATAAATCTTGAGCGAAAGTAGCAGTACCAATTGAGGTGTCTGCAAGATGCAGCAGTGTACAGAGCTCCGGCAGGGTTTGATGTTGGAGCTTTCGAGGACTGGACTCATGAGGTTGTTGGGAATACGTCATCGTTTGGTTTTCATAAGCTCCGGGAACGCACCGGTTACGTTGGGCTAAGGTTCACGTCACCTGGATAGACTCGTGGCACAATGGTTAATATTCCCCGATGGGAAGGAACTCAATTCCGTTGGTCTGGAAGGTTAATATTGCTGGCGTGACTTGCTTTAGGACCTGGATATCTGCGGTAAACGATCTATGACGGTGGTAATTTGCTTGCTTGGTTGGCCTTTGCTAGAAGTAACAAGATGGAAGTGATGCTTTCTACATAAGGGACGAACGCGAACGTACATTCGTGCATTTTCTGTTCGACTGTTACCGCTTTTAAACTAATACTTTTTTGACATAAAAATCGCACCATACATACTGGTCCCAGCGAAAAAAACGATAGCTACTCAACAGTGAACTTGGTGCAACGTCTTGACCGATCTCTGGGCTCTGATTTTAACCCAGCTGAGTGCATGTGGAAACTAGTAAATGTGTGTATTGGGTCAATCGAACCCATTAGTCGAAGTGTAACGTTTACCAGGTGAGTGTGGAATAACGCGTCCGACAAAAACAAGGGTACTATGAATACAACGATTACTGCATAAACAAAGTAAATACTTCCATTCGTTTAGAGTCCTGGATACGTTTCAGCAGCACGACGAAACCAGGCGAAGCGTTGCGAACAGAAGGGATGAGCTAGTACCACCGTTGCACAGTGATCAAAAGTGACTGAAGCCTCAGTAATGCGACCTCAAACGTGGGAGAGGGAACCAACAGAAAACACAATGTTAATAGCTGATATAACTGGCTTATTTAGATGCGTCGTGAGCAGAACAGAGGGTACGTGGGCGTACCCGGTCAAATAGAGGCAGGGTAGAAAGGCACATGTTAGAAGCGATGGGAATCTGAACAGCGAGTTAACGAAACAAGGAATCGATTAGGAAAAAATTGTCTTCGTCTAGGGAAACCCGTACATGAAATATCCGCTGAAGAAAACTTCGTGGAACATGGAACGCTTCTTATGATACAGAAAGTTTGATTATCAACATTGATTAGTGTTACGTAGAAATTTTGAACCAAGAGATGCCACACCTTTTAATTTTGCGCAGTGACACCAAAACCTTGATCGGTCCTCTCCAAATTTTCAAAAAGACTGGCTAGATAGCTGATGGTATTTCAGTTGTCGGGATGCACATTTGGCGACCTTTGGAGGTTACGGGTCAATTAAGAGAAGTGCTTGTTGACAGCTCTATTACGGGAGGTGGAGTACTTAAAAAAAAATATTGTCAGCCAGCGGACGGATCTTAGGCCGCTAGGGGTCTACCGACAATGTAAAATTCTGGGGAACTCGAAGGTGTGCTAACGCAAAATTTGTGAGACTGTTTTCATATGCTGAAGCGGAGTTATTCAGTGTTTGGGAAACGGACGAAAAGGGAACAATTTTGGGCTATTTGCCGGATTTAAAAGTTGCCATGGTATCGATTCACTGAATGCGGAGAGCTGAATATGTTAAATGTCTACTAATCTTTCATTCTCACACATCCTGTTAACTGGCGACTTTTGTTCCACAACTTTGGCTACTACGTCTGGTAAGATTGGTTCTCGACGGTTGCTGTTAGAATTGTATTTATGTCATCAGTTTACTTGTGTGTTTACATTACCTTGCTCGTTAGTCAAAGTCCTGATTTGTTTTTATCCACGTTTTGTTGGTTTCAGTGAAAGATACCATCACGAATCGAGAAGACCAGAACGACCATAGTCCGACTGGCACTAAGCGATCTCAATTTGTTGGAAGAAACACCACCTTTTTATGGAGGAACAACAATATTTACGATTGCTATTAGTTAACAAGCCTCTTGGTGTTTTGATCGGCCAGTTCGTTGCTACCTTCCACAACCTTGCATCTAGCAACTTAGTCGTTTGAATCTGGTACGCATTTGAACAGCTGCTGATTGCCGTGTTTTGATTGCTTGGTGCCGACCGACCACAATTCCATCTGTAGCAGCTTCTGCGTGAACTCGTATTGACTGAATTTTCTCCAATCCGAAGCCGCTCCAGTCCAATCCGATTACATCCTTCCCCTTTTAATAAGCTTGCCCACTTCTCGTTCTTCACAGATCATGGGCTGCAGCACGGGTCTCCCTTTCCGGCAAAATCCGCTCTCTCAAGTACATACGATTTCCTTTCACCACCCCGTCCACGTCAACGTCTTGTAACCTAGGCTCACGATCTTTGATCCCCATACCACGTGTCCACTGATGCAGAGTCTCAAGAACACTGGACCTAGACCTTATCTCCTGGTTTAAGACCCGTAGATTTCCGAGCCTCTCGGTCATAGCTGATTTTTTTTGCATACTGCGTCGTTGTAGGTTCTCCTGGACGTCTTACTAGTCTGATGTCACAACATGACAGTTCAGATGTCACCGGCAACTTTTTCCGCATCTTTCGCCCAAACAGTCGCTGCATCGCACTGTAATCCGATGGTCTCATTCGGCATGTGTTTTCCTTCTAGAGGTGTTAGATGTGAGTCTTCACCTGACTAGCCATTTTTTAGCAGCCTTAACCGTTTTTTCCCGTTTAATTGACTATATCGCGGGCTGCCTGTTTGATGCCGTAACTGCAAACGTCTTCGATTCCGCGCACAAACTGAGGTCCATTATCGGAAGACACCTCTCGTATGTCATAACGAGCTAATGGAGCACGCAGTTTGTTGACAGTTGCACTTCGGGAAACCGGTCCAGTCCAATCTCATCACATTTACTACTTTCGTACTGTTTTCGCTTCACCCGTGTTCACTTTGTTCCTTGCAACGCTTTTGGTAGAATCGGAATTCTAAATACCAAAAATGGGTTCTGGACAAAATTTCCTGTCCGTCCCTTGCACTGAGAGGTTTGTTCTTTAAAGATCAACATTGTTGTGTCTTCAATGTCTTAGTTCAATTGGCCGTCATAATTATTAATACCGATGTTGTCACCGCGAGCACGTACGCGGACAGCTGATGCACGCTTCGCACGTATCAACAAAACTAGTGACTTCCACAGATTGCGTTGTTCATGTGAATTGTGATAGCATAAGCGGTACGGGTTCCACAGAGGTAACACGAGTTGCTTCAGCGAATTCTTGGCACAAAGAGCTGGACGGTCATTTTCGATTAGCGTTGTTTCTGTGAACGCTGGTAGCCTTAAATTCCTAGGACGTAACAACGCATTGACTGGGTGACTCGCCTACAAAACGTGTTTGCCCATCGAAAATATCATGTTTCTATTCAACCGTCGAGTTGCTAACGTCACCGCTTTCAATAAACATTTGAGTGGATTCTTGGCCATGCGCCGTTGTAGTAAACGTTGAGGTGAACGTAATCGCAACTGCAAGTGTCAAATTCAATGTGAGGCTGAGTCATCCATTACGCTGCGATCAGAGCTGAAGGTGAAAGGTAATTCAGAAGTCTGATCAGTACGTTCCAGAGCTGATCATGACTTTTGGCTTGCACTATTGGTTAGGTGATCACCTTTGGGAGACAGTCAAAAGAGTACATGCTTTCGCAAGATCGTCGAAAGTGGGTTTTTGACTATCTTTTACTTACTTTCGATGGCTGTTGTTATTATTTATTATCATTATTTCTATTGTTTTGCGCGTGTTGGTCACAATCGCCCATTTTGTTTGCATGTGTGGTGGATGATTTTATTACGCGAGCGCTATCTTCTATTTGTCTTCCAGTTCAATCGCCAAATCTAATCTTGATGCAGATGAAGACCAAGAAATGGGCTTCTCCAACACCATGTCCATACTGTCCACAAAAAGCTCTCCGTTTTTCAGTCTCAGCGCTAACCCAGAACTAAACCCTTCAACGCTAGACCGGACTGGAACAGTTGCCAGTGGTAATCGTACACAACGTCTGGGATCCTTCGGTAGCTACGGGGCCGCATCAGATGTCTCCGATAACGCGTTTTCCATTAATAGGACCACACCAACCAGTCTTGTTGAACCTCGAACAAGCGGTGTACCCAGCCCAGTTGGTTGGCATGGTCTAAGTGCCACCAGGGACCGTCGCTCTCGATGCGTCAGACGTCCCGGTCGAGATACACTTATGGATGAGCTTGTGATTGATTCTGTCCAATCCGCCGATCAACTTGGGTTCGAGGAAAACGCGTCCAGTGCTGCAGGAAGCACAACGGACGGGATGTTTGAAGGCACCGCTCCGTTTGGATTTGTCTCGGATGTGAAGCTGGACAATGCAGGGGGAGCGGTGCTGGAGGACGATGAAGATCAGAGGCGCTATTGTGTATGCAACGACGTCAGTTATGGTGATATGATCGCATGTGACAATCCATCATGCCCGTTCGAATGGTTCCACTACAGTTGTGTGAATTTGACAGTTGCTCCGAAAGGTGACTGGTTCTGTCCCAATTGTATAAAATCTTTTATTGGCACCAAAGGCATCAAAAAACGTATTGGACGAAAGTAAGGTTGAAGCGCTGCTTGTCTGGGCCTTTCTGTATAAATACTGATCAACATTCGTTTGTTTTAACCATGTTCTATTTGGGGGAATCCTCATTAACGAACTTGGTCACATTCGTCAGGTGTACTGTCTTAATACCAGACAATCATGTCTGGCATAGTTGGACGACATAAAATCGTCGTACGTCTCCCTAGCTTTCACTAACCCCTTCCAAGTTGTCCATGTCACTTAGAACGCACTCGCTCAGTTGCTTTAAGTTTCTTGTTATGCATTCGGCCAGTTCTGTTTACATTCGGGTTTTATGCGCCCATTCATCCTTACCTTTGTTTATCCTGAGGGTGTTTCTGATATTCCAATGTAAGTCTAAGGGAGAGTGAAACCTCGAAATTATTGATTTGGTTGTCTCGTTTGCATATTTCGTTGTTCACTCGCCCTCTTGGTCTTGCACTTGAACTATGAATCTCTGCCCACCAAACGAAATTTTGTCATCATAGCGAAACTGGACCTTAACGGTGCTTGCGAATCTTGAAGACTTATTGGACTCAACTGGACGGTGTACCGATCACATAGAGTCACTCACATCATGTAGCCCAGTATATAAAGGTCTGAAAAACCATAGTCTCCTTGTTCGCCAGATTGAGGGTTGGAAGAAGGTTAGCATCTTTTTCTAGAAAGAATGACTAGTTTTGGTACACCGTCATCCACCCGTTGTCTCGCCGTGCGAACCTTTAAACCAAAGGCTTTGGTTAAGAACCGCAATGGTTCTCTTGTATAGGTATGCGAATCCTAGCAGTCCCAACCCATAACGTGAATAATTCCATACTGCATCGACCGTTTCACAGTGAAAACCGGATCGCCTTATCTGCTGTATACGACAGGGTGGGTAGGCGATAACCTGCTATTGCTCACCTTGCCCCCATTGCCTTGTCAAACCTACCTCTCAGGCTTCTCCCGACTCCCACTTACAGTAACTACTCTGCGGTTCCCACAACAGCCATAGCTAATCATAGTAACACTGTGCCAGTAAGTCCAAGCTCTTACCATCCAACCTCAAGCCTTCGTTGTCACTTGCTTAGGCCTAGAATGTGAATTAATGTAGATGATTTCAACATCTGCACCCTAAAACGGATACGCCAACAGGCCGCTCTCACACAAACGTTAGATTTGGTGAATGCCAATATCTGCTGCACTTCTGAGATTAGAATCCAGGACAGTAGAAATGTTTGATGCTATCGGTTAGGCTGGAGTAGATATAGTCCTCAGCACATCGACCGCAACCGTACTGGTAGATTGAATCCCGGTTAGCAGTGTACTGTCGTCCGTCTGGCATGTTCCGTTATAACTCCAAATAGCACCAAATCTTCGGAGGTTTTTTTTAAGTTCGTTTGTTTGTGCTTCAACTAACTACATTGACATCAATATCAGGGACGTCTTTTACATGGAACTGGGCGCTCTCTCTAGGTCGACACTTATCTCTGATTTAGTTGTGGTCGGTCCAAGTCAGCCGTCTGAGTGAGGCCGAGTTTCTTTCACTTGACAGGTTTAGGAGGGCATCATATAGCTCGGGTAATGGCGAGCGGTTGTTACAACTGTGCGCTAGGCCTAATTTGTTTTCAACCAACACTAGTTCTAAACTTCGTGCGCGTTGTTGATGTACTTGGTGCCTCCATTTATCAGAATCAGACTTGGTCTCAGATGGACCACAGCTGTTAGTTAGACTTCTTGGGGCTCCATTCAGGACTGTCGTTCTTATTAGGGCGCATATTTGGGTTCAGATCATGCATTGTTACGTTGCCACCCTACTTTTGCTGGTCAATGACTCACCGACAGTAGCGGCAGGCTGTTGAGAAACTGACTATGCCGTCGGTAAAGCACCAGTACTAAACCAGCTGAGAAAGTAGCGTTGGCGGTTCACACCCTCCAGTTCCTAATTTCTGCTGGACTCACAGGCCATTCACAAAGCAGGTACTGTAGCATGCGGCACGGGGTTCGTTGGTTGAACGAACAGTTTATCTCGGAGAAATCCCTGGAGTTGTTAGAGGCCAGATGGGACATTCTTTCTGGCAGTTACGTAACAATTTCCAGAAACATTCGTGAGAAACCGAGACGCAGCTTGGTCGCCGATCGTGAAGCTTGGCTAATGAAGGAAGTTATGGAAATGGAAACCACTTTTGCTTCATGGAACATTGGCAGACTCTTCAAGCTTACCCCTACTACTGGTCCAAGGCGACCGTCTGTCAGTGAAGTTATCAGCAAAGCCGGAGTTACGCTCATCCGCAGTAAGTCTAGCTGGTTAAGGAGCTGGGCGGAACATTGCGGGTTAATTTAGCTGGCCCTCTGCTTCTATCGTGTTACCGCCACAAACTTGTAATGTATCACCCTGGTCGATAGACCTAGAACCACCCGCTGAAACTGGGATCCGCAATTGTCTTTCGACTCTCAAACGTAATATGTTTGCTGACCCAGATGATCTCGTTGTGACGCTTTGCAAAGGAGGTGGACAGACGTTAGGAGAGGCCTTGACTCAGTTGTTTCAACTTGTGTGGATGACGGAAATCACCTACCTGTGTTTGGGTCTTTCGATAACGGTCTCATATTTAAGGAGAGTCCGGGGCTCTTGCGAAAATTAGTAATTACTAGGATTCTGGCATCTGTTTAACTTCGTCCACTCCCTGTAGCCTTGGATGTAGTCAGAAAGGGGGGCAAGGTCCCACAGTACACAGGTAAGTGTTTATTAAGTTTTCGCTCTTGGAGCTGGCCTACGTACCGCCAGCCAACAGTTGCTGTATTTCTCTATTATGAAGGTGCGTTCGATCCAGTGGATCGACCTACACTTTTAGAATTACAAACACACAGGTGTACGGAACAAGTATGTGAACATACTGTCAGCGCTTTATTTCCATACATCGGCTCAGGTCAAGATTTACGATGAACCGTCTGACAGTCGTACGTCGAGGCTGTTCACTTTCACCATCTTTGCTCAATTTTGTCGTAGAAGTAATACTAGGGGACTGTCTTCGATGCTCACAAACACTGGCGTGGACCTCCTACCTGGTGATAGACTGACTGGTCTTGATTATGCTGACTACGTGATGTTGTCTGACAACTTTCAAGCAACACAGACAACGCTGAACGCTATTTCGTGTTCCACTAAAAACTTCGATGTGCGCTTTGCAGCTTCAAAGTGCTTCTGCAAGACTACTGTGTTTACGCAAATTTGATACTGGATAATGAAGCTATGAAGGGTGTTGAGCAGTTTGTGTACTTGGAAAGTTGCATCAGCGGCGGCAGAAGTGTAGACAATGAAATACAGACGTATATCTAAGTTGAGGATGGTATTTGATAAGCTTGGATACCTTTGGCGACAGAGAGGTATCTCTGATGCTTAAAGGTCGCGTATATAAGGTGGAAGTGAGGACTTTATAACTTCACCGCTCAGGCTGCTCAAGGTAGAGGAAATGAACAACCTTCGGTTATTCGACCAACGATTTCTGCTTTCGACCGCTCGCATCGGATGTCACCAGATTAAGCAACGAACGGGTTAGGATGCGGGTATTTGGTAGCGATTGTCAATCGAGTTCTTGTGTTCAAGCCTCACGTTTAGGTGGTTAGGCCATGTACTAGGAATACCAGCTAGCCGTCTGCCACACCGAGCACTGCCGATGCCGCAGATGACTGGCGTAAGGCACAAGGTGGACAGATGGTGACGTGAAGTAAATAAATGAGTTTATTCACCAAGGAGTTGGCCACTGTAGATCGGGCTCGTCTCCCGGGCTGGGGACATCATGATTCACAGAAGCGATGTCTAGTGAGATGGCGGCTAGTTGACACAAATGGCGTGAATATTGTAGTTTGGCCGACTTGTCTGTGTTAAATGCCTTGAGGGACGCAGAGTAGTGAAAGCCATAACGCTGACGCCTTATTTTCATTTATAACTTGATTGTTTATTTGCAAGATGTGGGCACCTTGATGTTGAATTTTTGGATATAGACGTAGCTATTTTTGTAGTTACGTCTCATGCCTTTCTGTTTTCTTTCTCCTTGCTCAGGGTTTACTTTTTTCGTTATAGTTGCATGATAGTCAAGCATCGACCTAGTGATTAATGTGCATCAGTGAACCAACTACTTGAATGAAATCTTCTGAAGACAAACTTAGATTATCCCGCACATTCCGGGGACTGACGTAAAAACGGGAACAGGTTTTTGAACGAGGTGGAGACGTCATAAATCGGTTCTGGATACTAAATTTTACTTACAGCGCGATCAGTATCAATTAGACGTGGAGAAACAAATGAGACAACTGTGCATACCACTGCACTGTTGGCGTCACTTTATGGACAAGCGAATTGTCGTATAAACCTTTCTGGTAGGTTCTCACAAAAACATTTCGAGTACAGTGCCTTTTTTCAAACGAAGCTGACTGGGAAATCTATACGAATGCAAAGTTATGGTAACTTGCTAGTAGCGTTAAACTTAAGTCAGCTAAATTGCCAACTTTTCTTCATTTGTTACGCCAATAAGCACGTTCAGTTAACTATGGTACTCTATCTTCCTAGAGATTTCTAACTCACGTCACCCGTTGGAGCTGACGGGATAGCTGTTGTGCACCCTGTCGAGACCAGGAACTCGCTTGGGTTTCACTCACAAGTGAGTGTGGCCGAGTGATTGAGTTGGACAGTTCGATCGTGTCTAGTGTGGCAGAGGTTTATTTTGGACTGCATAGAGCCAGTCGTGTACTCTTGTTTACAGTAGCCTAATCACGTGAGTT